>JAOTRH010000026.1:1094514-1107885 GCA_034768845.1 Heliamphora exappendiculata | reverse complement strand
CCTATAAATAGGCCATATATTGTACAGTTTCAATAGACAGAAAATATAGAGTTATTTTCTCTTCTCAATTTCTTCAAGCATCAATACCAACCAGAAAAACGATTAAAAAGAATGACGACATAACTAAAATATGAAAATTTATCACACTATCTTGTCACACTTTTGTTTTTTGATAAAGAAATCTTCTTACTTTTGGTTTGATACAGGTCTTTTCACACGTGGCTTCTAGCCTCTCGCACTCTTCGCGAGAAGCTAAAAAAAGTGTGAGAAGCTAAAATAAAGTTAAATGTCACTTCTTCAAATAGATATAGGTGACATTTGCTGTAATGGTCTATGCAAAGCTCAGCACTAAGCTATTCAAGCAAAAACCTACACAACCAATGCTAATTTGTCATTTTATCTCCACATGACCATAAAGTATGAAGCTACAAATTGATACATTGTAACAATAAATGTGATGCCCCAAAACAATCCAGATTGGTGCTGCTTTTCTCATGTCCAAAACATTATGGTTTGTACAAAATTTCTTGGTTAAGCATCTACACAATCGAAATAAATTATTCACATACAACATCTGATGGGGAGAGGTTTAGAAAATACAAACGCCACGATAAGTCAATTGCTGCTGTTAACTAGCAACCGCTGCTAAATGGAGCTCTCCTTTGGTTCCCCAGATGCATCATTTGAGCTATCAGCGTGTCCGGATGCAACATAATTCAGGCCCAATTGGGCTTTGACTGGACGGGACACACCTGTGTTATCAAAAAATAAACAAATAAGCTAACAGCACTGCAGGTGCAAAAGCAGCTAGTTAGTATATAAAAAGTTGTTTGGCAATTATGATAACTGGAAAATACATTCAAAACAAGAAGCAACCGAGCAGAGTTTCTGATGAATTCGTGAAGTTCAGCACATGATCCTTAGCTGTATTAGAATCTTATCTGGTGTGGATGCTAAAATTGACTTGTATGTTTGTAACCACTGAAGCTTTCTCAATCTTCATATAAATATCCAACATGCAGCCTCTACCGGATGCCCACCTTGGCATTTTGGGGCTCCAATATGACATTCAGAATTTTACCAGGTACATAAATTCTCTTTCTGACGGCTCTTCCATCCAAATACTTGGAGAGTTTCTGGTCAATTGAAGCCAGTTTGAAAGCATCCTCCTCTGTACATTCTTCTTCAACTTGTATGGTACCCCGCGTCTTCCCATTGATCTGCACGGGTAGGACCACCGTGGACTCCTTCAGGTAAGCAGGATCAGCCTACAATTAGAAGTTAAGCAGACAGTGAATAAAACCTATGCAATCATATAGCCCCATAATCAGTTTGATGGCAACAATAACAGTTACCAATTGAAAGGTAAAGGGTCATCTAGATATCTATGGAAAATCTCACTCATTGATTATGTTGGACAGAAAATGTACATTACATAACAGGGTACACACAATGGTAGAGAAAAGGACAAATTTCAAGTTTTAGTTACAGACGAAGTCCGCAGCCAAAAGCATAAATAAATAATTGACAAGTTTCTGCAGTGGTTTAAAGATCAATGTCGTGCATCCTTATCACTACGACTTTGGTCCACTTGAGGCACATGTGCCACCACAATCAACTGCATCACATGGGGCGTACAGTGTACAACCCCCAAGTCCTGGCATTCATGTTTACCAATGCAAGAACAAAGGCACACACAAATCAACTTTCCAGACAGTTCCAGATAAAACAATATATAGAATACTGATCCCTATCATAAAGTTTACAACCAAAACTATATAGTATTTGGAAGAAGCAAATCTGTACAATTTTGTGATTTGTCCATCTGTTAGAATCTAACAAACTTCAACTTCTGAGTCATTATTTTAGAAGTTGCTACCATAGGCTCAAAATTTGTAGCATAACTTTCCTGAATAAAGCTACATTTTTATTGAAGGACCCACTAAATACAAATGTAAACAGGCATGCTACATATTCCAGGCCCCCACAATGGCACTATTTCAGCAAAGACATGATGATGAAATCTAGGCACATGATTTTGCAACATTTCCTAGGCACCCATTTTCTAACTAGCTGGTTGAAAGATTAGTCCTACAGAACGAAACATGAGGAGATCTACCTATCGAATCCATATCTAAAAGTCCAGAGTGTTTCACAAATTTAACTTGAAAGATGTTTAACTCAAAATACATCTTATTCATCTCATGATCTAAATATGAAATGAGACAGTAATGTTTTAAGCCCTTGATCATACTAAACATTTCCACCAGAAAAACAGAGAGAGAGAGAGAGAGAGAAATTGCTCATTGTGAAAGACAAGCGACACACAATGTCATATTCAAGAAAAATAGAAATGTACCTTCGGAAAAGGCTCGTTTGCCAACGAACTTGAATGTCCCAAGCGAAACCAAAGCTCCTCAGCCATGTGAGGAGCATACGGTGAAAGCAGTAAGACAAATGGTTTGATGGCTGACCTTGGAAGTTTATCCCACTAGAGACATGAAAACTTCAGATGATTATAAAACTTGCCAAAATGATAAGATGGACAAATAAAACACAACTCAACCCATTAAATGATGTCAACAAAACAAACACGGTAGCTCTCACAAAGATTACCAAACCAACAACTGGTTCACAGACAAATGATGCAGTCAATGCTTCTTTTCTTCTCTAGTATAACTCATATCTCCTCTCTTTTCTATTATTTATTTACTATTGGTTCCTTCAGTTGCGAGGTGGAGTGCTGAGTATTGTTGTGAATAAGAGCAATAAGATAGTGAACCAAGCTTTCTCATTTCAGCTGTCAATTTCACTTAATTCTTTGTCATTCTTCATTTTCCACCTGACCAGCTAGGCTGCTACAATAATTTGTGTGATGTATTTCTAATGTGACAAACCTACTGTACCCAAACCTACTGTAACCAGGCACCTACTGTACCCAAACATACTGTATCGCTATCCAACATATAACCAGGCACCTACAGCAAGTAGCAAATATAGTAAACCACATGCGAACTGCATGGCACGAACACACAGAGACAGTAGAGACCTTATATGCAGCATTAATGAACTCCATCATTGCAGAAATTCCAGTATTGAACCGTGTCCCTTCGATCTCTTCTGTGACCTGCAAATCAAGCAACCTAATTTGTCAGAGTTATAATATTATTACGTACCCATCTAGGGTGCACGCTAACATCTGATGGCATCTGCTTTAGAAATGTGCCGTTAACACTGAAAGGCACTTGGATAAAGTTTAATTTTTAAACAACTAACACATGCCAAAACTCCACCGATGACATAATTACTCTCCTTAAAGTTTTGTTCCCTTCACCAATAATGTGCATTTTGCATAATGCATGTCTGTTAATTGCAACTATATTTTGACGAGTCCACCACTCTAGAGTCTAGACCACACTAAAACTTTATCATCCTAACCCCTACCATTGCAACAAAGGTAACCGTTAACATTCATTGGTAAACAGTGTCCACTAGCATGGCCACAAGACAGAAATTTGATTAAGAACTAAGAAAATAAAAAAAAAAGTTACATTAGCAATGATTTCATTTAGCACTTAACGTCAATGACCAGAAAATAAACGAATATGCAGAAGTGTACTCAAGTATACAAGCTTGAATTTATCTGATATATATTAAGATACATACGCTATTCTCACTCATCGGCTAGGTAGAAGTCACGTGATCATGGTGACTAACTAGGCCAATACGTATCGGGATTTTGGGCCTCCGATAGTGATATTTACCAATGTATCGGCCGATACTGTCCGATATCTACCGATACATGACTGTATCACCAATACCAACACATTTTCCGATACGGCAATTTAGAGCCCTGATCGCCAGAACTATGCTCAGGCCAAAAACTATGATCCATGGACAGCATTCAAACCATGTATAAACACTACAATATGGGTATAAGACACCCAGACATGCGGCCAATGAAAATAATACAAGGATCAAATATTGCAGCAATTTTATAAAGAAAGAAGGAAATCGAATAATGAACTACAATGCAAACAATGGCTTACCAGACTACATTAGTTTGGTGAGATGTTTTATTGACCCCATGGAAGTGAACAATAAGCTTATAAAATCTTAAAATTAAAATTAAAGGTCATGCAGAAAATCTAAATCCAGCTATCTTCCAAACTTACAAAAATTTTCTCACCCCCACAAACTTTGTTCCCACATCTTCATTTTTGGTGGTAAAGAGATTTAAATTTTGGAACCACACACATCTTAGACCTGGACCAGAATCAAGTTATGTATACCAATAAGGAAAAATAAGCTTTAGCATACTGCATAACCTTGCCAAGGCCTGTGTAGTCTAACCTAGCGGCATCTCCCAACCTTCCCATCGTGGAGGTTACAGGTTCAAGTCCCATAAGGGGCGGTTGAGGGTGATCCCCAATAGATATTAGGATAGTGTAGGTACTTCCATTGGAAAAAGTAAGTAAATAAGTAAATAAATATTACATAACCTTTGGAGAGTATCTTCAAATCAAAAACACAACTCATAATAAACACTAAGGAAATTCTTCCATATGCACGATTGCGTTCTAAATTCTGACTACACCATACCTCAAAAACCATAAGACACAAAGAAGTGAAACTAATTGCATAAACATAAAAGGCAATTACTTTAACAATGCATTTATGGAGACAACAAAGTTGTTCCAGAGAAGGCTTATCATCAACTGCCACTGTTCCATCTCTGAATGTACCATCGGGTAGAGGTGAACCAACTATCAATCTCCAAACCCTCCCTAAAAATCGATGAACACCATCAATACCACCAGTATTCCAAGCTTTTGAGTCTCTATAACCACACATAACAAAAGGCAATGTCATGCAAGAAAGGAGCAGATCTAAACAGAGATTAAGTTTACAAAGTATCAAGACGTGTTAACAAGTGAAATAATAATAGTACTAATAATAGTAATGACGACTATATGAGATTTATTTTAACAGGAAGATACCTAAGTGGGCCCATGAACATCTCATATAAGCGAAGAGAGTCTGCTCCATACTCAAACACAACATCGTCAGGATTCACAACATTGCCCCTGCTTTTACTCATTTTATGAGCCCGAGCAATCAAGCGAATATCAGGATTGTCTTTAAGCACAAAAGAATCACCAGATTTCATTACCTGCATAAAAGGATAACATAATGCCAAAAAACCAAAGGAGGATGCAAAGAACAATAGCCCTCTCTACTAAACTTAGTGGAAATGTGGAACACCAAGATGGAAGAGGAATATAAAGCATGTGGAAAGACAAACATTTTCCTCAGGTATTCTTTCTTGACGAAGCCCTTCAAACACACCAACAGAATCTGCAGCTACAAAATTCCCATCTGAATCTCTGCATGCTATATATTGAACCTGCCACTTAAATAATTAAGAACAAGCAATAGGGGAACATTACTTCATGACAAAGCAACTTTACTTACTTCCCCTAGGATAATTCCCTGGTTTATGACACATTTAAACGGTTCTTTTGTTGATACAACACCAATGTCATAAAGAACCTGCAACAAATTTGAACATGGCAACAAAATCAATATCAGAAAACAAGTATGGACAGCACCATGCTTTGATTTACTAGCCAGCCTTTGCCATAGGCAGCATCATTTTCAAAGTCTTCAAAACTGCCTTTATCACAATGCCTATCAAATACGTTTCTGGCCAAACAGGCTATGCATATCCTTTGACTGGATCAGATTATTATGGCAAATGAACTTTTCTTGAAAACATGTACACAAGCATTATAACCAACCAAAGATTGGCTTGGCCCATAACAATTCTAAGTAGCTCTTTAAGAGGTTATGGTACAATTTTTCTCATTTAAAATGATAATGACATTAGACGTGTAACGTGTACCAAGAGAATTGAATACTGTCTATAATGCTGATAAGGGTGATGCCAACTAGCAATGAAAATGCTTCACCATACAGAACAAGACATATTTGGAGCACAAACCTTGTGCCAGAACCTGGAATAAAGTAAGTGAAGAACAGCATGTTCAGCACCACCAACATACACATCAACGGGGCTCCAATACCTGCACACAAGAGATGCTAAATAGAATGTGGTCCATAAATAAAACAGCTGTCCATAAGACACCAACGTAGACAAAAAGTGGTCTTACATTTCCTTCATCTTATCAACCAATGCTTCAGAATTTTTGGGATCCATAAATCTTAAATAGTACCTGGACAGGAATTGAAAGAATACATTCAAAATGTGTGTGCCCCTATATGCACAAAGTGTACATGTAACTCATTAATATGTTGACAGCTGCCAATTGCAAACTAAAACTTATGTCGCACAGATTAGCTCCAAGATCATTTTTGAAGATGTAACCTCATTATCCACATAAAATATTCAAAAGCATTACATATTTGATAAGATATTAGAGGCTGAACAGACATCCACCCAAAAGGATTACATATTTGATAAGATATTAGAGGCTGAACAGACATCCATCCCGGCTTGAGATTACCGATGAATAGCTGGAAAAGTTTAGAAGATATCATATAACTAAGTCAATAACATGGGGCAGAAACTTAGAAATTGAAGAAATTAGAAGTGTGAATTAAGAACATATTAAAGATGAGGACATTCAGATGGACAATCAAACAAAGAAAGAAGATATAAGAATTAAACACAACTCAAGGAAAAATCAAGATGAGTAAGGTAAAAACTTTTAGAAGTATGGTCAACACTAAATCAACAATTAACCACCAGAGATGGGCTGAGTGAGCGGAAAGAGATCTTGGATAGCTTCGTCACCTTTAGAAGAAGAGGAGTCATGTATTACGGGGAGAGAGTCAATACTCGCATCAACACTGAAACATAAAGTGGACTTAATCCAAAAGTTGGATGGTATTCTTTTTGGAATGTCGATCTTGGGGAGAGTTGCAAGACTAGGGGGATGAGCATATGGTGAACCTCCTTGGGTTGCTTAATGACAACGGTCATGGGGATTGTATATGATAGTATATGATATTATAAGCTGGGAGATCCCCTGGAGAGGGAGTTTTTAGGTTAAATCTTTTTATGAATGTTCAGTGGGTGGTAAGCGGTTCATTTCCCATAGAAGAGCATTTGGAAGGTAGGAGAACCACCAAGGCGGCATTCATTGTCTAGATGGCGGTTCATGAGATAATACTTACTATAGATAATTTAATTAGAAATAGAAGGATTTTGATTAATTGGTGTTGTACATAATGGAGAGTTTGCATCCCACCTGCTTATTCTTTATCAGGTAGCTAGAGAATCCGGGGGATATTTCATGCAATATTTAGAGACTGGATCTTTGAGCAAGATGTGGAGTCAGTTCATTCTAGCCGGTGGGGAGGTAAGGTGGGTAAATGCATAAGAAAGGCTTGGATCCTTGCATTGTTGTGTTTGATGTGGTTGTTTGGAATGAGCACAATACAGGTACTTCAAGGGTTCCGATAAGAACAGATTGGATTGTATAAGACAACACATGGACCCACATATCTAATCATATACGATATTTGGAGTGATTTCTTATTTTGTATTTGTGCCATTGTGACTTATACAACAAATGACATGGTGTTAATACGTAATCCAGCCACATCAATTTTATACAGCGAACATCGTATAAATTTATACCAATTAAAAGTGGTATAAAAAATATTACTAATCATATAACACTTCAAATTTACCTAAATAACCTCAAAAAAAATAGCCCAAAAAAAACACACTAGGTTTGAATAAAAACAATGGTAATTTGGAAAATTCATTTTTTATGCATTGTTATATTTGTCACTCAAATAAAAATGAGGATAGAGTAAAACTTAATTGCTGAGAAAGACTTAAGGGTTGTCATTTTTTCTCTGGTTCAATTATTCATTAAAAGATATTGGGATGTGCTTATAAAATCAAAGAAAGTAGCATGACATCGATGAACTGTTAAGAAACCAATGATTCCTGTAAAATAGAAAGGAAGGTGTTATGGGACTATCACAAGGCTAGCTATAAATAATAGGATAGAATTTAGATGGTATGAAACCAAATTTAAAAAAGGAAATTGAATGGGACTAAAAAGAAAGTGTTGACATGAATAAGCGATATTATGAGAAAAAAAAGAATAAGACACGAACACACGAGGGATAAATTAGAAGTGGCACCAATGGGAGATAAATGCGAGAAAGTGGTTTGAGATGAAATAACCAAGTGTATAATAGACCAATTAGCTTGCTTGTGAGAAGAAGTAACTGATCCACGTTAAAGGTGCTAAAAGAAATAAATGAAGGTCCGGAAGGGCATAGGATGAGGTAGTAAGAAAGGACGTGATTGTCTAAAAAATGACTGAGGACATCGCTTTTAATAAAGCCAACTAAAGGAGCAGAATCCATGTAGTTGACCCCAACTAATTGAAACAAAGGCCTGTTGAGTTGAGGAATTGAGTTTTTACTTGTTGCTCTTCTCACTCATGATCGTATTGGTTAGGAACTGCTAGAATACTAATGATGCCACCTCCCTCCTAACTTGACAGTGATACCAAACAACCTAGTTAAGATTTTAAGGTGCTCTTCCTTCTTATTGATAATAAAAGGGCATGAACCAAAGAAGCTATTTCTGCCAGCTCACACAACTATTGTTCGCATTTCGAATTTTCAGAGCAAGTTACTTATGTTGTATGCATTTTCTTTTTAGTTTTTTTTTTCTTGAACACGATATATACAGACCAGGACTTCAAATATCAATGTTCATACTTCAGATCAAGAGTTAGTTTAGACAAATCATTTTTCACATTTTTGTGTACGTGAGCGGATATGGGTGCACATGTGCTAGTGTTTCTTAAACACTAGTTTAGATCATACAACGAGGATACAGCTGATAATCTGGAAACGGATATTCAAAAAACATATTGTATACCAAGACAAATCTCTCCACTTCTCAAATTCTTTACCCCCAACTAGTGGCGAAGCCATAAATTTGATTCGAAGAGGGCACAAAAACATAAATATTCATAATAAGCAAAAAATTAAAATATGCATTCTTACAATTTCTTTTTGTTACAGTTAACCGCGATGGATTTTTATATTTTGAAAATTTTTCATAACAGTATCATTGCTAACTCTATCAAAAACATCTCTCTCTATGTAAACCACCAAACTATCGTTCATCCACTGATCACCCATTCGGTTCCGCAATCAATTCTTCACAATATTCATACATGAAAATACCCTTTCGACTGTAACAGTTGCAACTGGCAAGATCAATGCCAAAGTAATGAGCAAGTAAACTAATGGATATGCTTTGTCTTTTCCAGTCTTCACCATTTGTTTAGCGAGATGAGTAATTCCATTCAACCTTGAGAAATTATCTTTTGATCGCATATCAAAAATATATGTATCAAGCTAATCATAAAGTACCATAAGCTCAACTGGAGAAAATTCGTTCAGATAATATTCAGCAAGACGAATCAACATCTTATCAAAATCAGAAAATGTGTTCGATGGATTCAGACATGCCACACAGAGCTACAACTCACTATTTGCCTTTGTGAAACGAGCATTTAATTCTTGAAATTGCATATTGATGACAACATAGAATAACTTGACGCAAAAATGATGTAAATTTGTCATTTGTTGAACTTTGCATCTTTTTTGCCCTTGAGCTACAAAGTTATCATCCATATTAAAAACATCAATTCCATTCTTCTCACAAAAAGAAGAAACATCATCAAGTAAAGATGTCCATCCACTTTCTCTCATCATTTGGACCCGTTTCTTAGAAACGTCAACCAAATTCATAGCATTCACAATATCTTGATCTTTTCTTTGTAATGCTTGTGATAATTCAGATGTGATACCCAATACTTGCCTCATCAAATAAAGATTGAATATAAAGCCAAAAGACTGCATTGAGTTCAACAATATATTTGATTCTGCTCGTTGTTCTGAATTGGAACCATCCTCTGCAATAATTCCAGCACATCAATCGCTGATGAAAACATATTCATCAAGCTAAGCAAAGTATTATAATGTGAACCCCATCGTGTATCACCAGAACGTTTGTCGTGTATCACCAGAACGTTTGAGGCTTGTTTCCTGATTTAAGTCTTGTCCAGTTGAAAGCTCTCCAACATGAAGTACTAAAACAACTTTTTCAACTTGTTTCTCTCTAAGAATATCCCAACGTTTACATGATGCTCCAACGACATTCACCATACTACTAACAAGATGAAATAGCAGTGCAATTTGATCATAATTCTTTGCCACGACCACAAGAGCCAATTGCAATTGATGCACAAAGCAATGAACATAATATGCAGAAGAATTCTCCTTTAGTATCAGTGTTTTAAGACCATTCAACTCACCTTGCATATTACTTGCCCCATCATAGCCTTGTCCCCTTAATCTTGAAATACTAAGTCCAAACCTACAAAACAATGTCTCCACAGCTTTCTTGAGTGATAGAGCATTGGTACTAGCAACATGCTCAATACCCAAGAAGCATTTAATGACATTGCCTTCTTTGTCAACATACAGAATTACGACAGCCATTTGCTCTTTTATTGATATATCACGGGTTTCATCAATTAAAACTGAAAAGAATACATCACCAAGATCTTCAACAATCATTTTGATAGTTTCAAATGCAGCTGCACTAACAATATCTTTCTAAATATCAGGAGCTATCAATTTCAGATTCTGCGGAGCATTGGTCAGTGCAACTACATTGACTTCTTCATTGTGGTCGACAAGAAATTTCAGAAGCTCAAGAAAAGTTCCTTGATTAGTTGAAGTTTCAGATTCATCGTAACCACGAAATGCAAGTCCTTGTCTTAGGAGAAACCTACAACAATCAATAGATGCATTCAAGCGAATTCGGTAATCACGTCGAGCTTGGTTTGACTAATTATCAAAAGCCGTTCGAATATATTGCTTTTGATTTAACAAATCTTGACATTTAGCTGAAGCTTGATTATGCGCACTATTAAAACCCTCCCATATGAACTTGGAATTTTTCTTTTTTCTTCCAATTACAAAACCCCTCGCCAACAAAAGAATCACCACCTGATTGGTCTCCAATTTCTAGCTTGAAAAGATAGCAACACAGGCAAATTACAGCATCTTTTGCTATACTATACTCCAACCATGGAGCAAATTCACTAAACCAAGCCTAGTTAAATCGTCGTAATTTTTGTCCAAATAGCTTTTGTGGAAATTCATTATCACGAGGTTGACAAGGACCCTTCCACAAATATGCTCTACGTATTTGGTCTCTGTCATTTGGATTATATCTACTAATCCGAGGTCGTAATCCTGGATCTGCAGGAAGATCTGTTAAGTTGATTTCCACTCGACTTTGCTTTAACAATTGAGAATTATCATTTCTTCTTTCAGAACTTTCTGTTTCTAACTGTGATTTTCTTTTAAAGTATTTCCCCATAACTGTTTAGAAAAATAAAAAATAATATAAAAGAAATTAACCTAAACTCAACCCAAACTAAGAAATCGATAATATTCATCAATCAGTAATCTCAAATAAATAATTTAACTCAAATCTCAAACAAATAATTTATCTCCAATCTCAAATTTAAAATATCACAAGTCACAAGTCAATGGCTCACAGGTCACAGCTAACAATAACAATAACAACAACAACAAATCTCAAACAACCAACAATAAGAGCAGGTGAAGAATAGCATTATAACAACATATTAAATAACCAGGTGCGAACTTATAAGGGAATCAAGTCACATTTTTGGCATATGTAAATGTATTTTTTCTTTTAAGTTCTTCTAATCTATTACGATTATAAAAGTCAACACTCCATTTGCTATGAACTTAATAAGTGAAGTCAACCCACGTTTTTAGTCTACCTAGGTTATCCCAGACAAACAATTTTTTTACAATTTTCCTACTATAAATTCTTCTTAATGTAAGGGCAATGTAAAAAAGAAAAACAAAAAAAACAAAAAAACTATTCCAACAACCCACGTCCAAATAGTTTTTCCCAATTTCAATACCCATGTTTTGACATTTTACATTTCTTCATCTCCTCGAGCTCTTCCCAACCCAGATTTCGTTTTCACACACACACACGCGCGCGCACACACACACAGCAAGAGGAGAAGGTTGTGGCATGTGGGACATGAAAGACAAGAAGAGGATAGAGATAAGCCTGTACCTCGCCGCCGTCGTCACCTGACTTGCCTCGTCAGTCGTCGCCTCGTCTTGCCGTCGTCACTCAGCGGCGCCTCAAACAGTCACGCTCAATCTCGCTCTCGCTCACTCTCGTCTCACCAGCGCCCCGTCTCTCAATCGCTCGTTAGGGTTAGGTTCCTTCTCCCACACTCAACCGCTCTCTCTCACTGAGGGGTCACAGCAGGCTAATTATAATTTTTAGAGTGTTGCTACCATTACCGAAATTTTTTACCGAAAATTTTTACTAATAAATTTTCAACCACCCATGGCGGAAATTCATCCCAACCACCCGATCGACCCACACAATGGCTTCTACTCCCAAACCAAATCCTTTTTCAGCCTCCTGCAAACTGTTCCTCCCCCTCCCCCTTCCCAACCCCTCTCTCTCACCGACTACACGCTCTCTCTCGCCACCACTTCGCCGCCGGATACCACCGCTTTCATCATCAACTCCACCACCGGCATCGGCCTCACCTACTCCGACTTCCTCCGCCGAACCAAATCCCTTTCCATCTCTCCAAAACTCACTCTCCGCTCTGTCGAAAACTAACGTCGCCTTCATCATCGCACTGACGTCTATTCAAATTCCGAGCATATACTTCTCTCTCATGTCGATCGGTGTCACCGTATCTCCGGCCAACCCCTTCGCATCGGCGTCAGAGATATCGCACATGGTTCGTGTCAACAAACCGGTGATCGCCTTCGCTACCTCATCAGCCGCACCAGTGAGAACATTCTCAAAGGCGCACCAATGAGAATATTCTCAGAGTTGTTGGCACTGAGAATGTTCTCAGTGTTTTTCACATTAAGAATATTCTCATAATGTTATGAGTATTTTTTATTTCGGATGCAATTAATTTATTATTTCGATTTAATGCAAAATATAAAAAAATGTCTCATTTTGTTACTTAATTAATGCAAAGACATGATGATGCAGCCATTGTTTGTGCCCTAAATTCTAAGTGGTTGTGGTGGGAGGCGGCGGTTGTCGAGAAAGGGAGGAGAAAAGAAAGAGAAACATACTAAGTAGTAGACAATTTATGAGCATACCAAAATGCATTAGTCTGTAGCTACAAGCTACTATTAAAATACTCTTCACAAATCTCAACATAATAAATTATGTAGCTTGTGCTGGCTAAAATCAATGGTATGGAT
>JAOTRH010000026.1:1079968-1090155 GCA_034768845.1 Heliamphora exappendiculata | reverse complement strand
TTTATGATAATCTTGATAAACAAATGTATGCGTTTTATTATTTATTTAATATTGTGCATTGGTATCTTTTATTCTATATAGTATTTAATATGGTGTGTATAATAAAAACCATGGCTTGGATTTTGGTATTTAATTTTATTTATTAATAAAATTATTTTTTTTCATTTTATGATAATCTTGATAAACAAATGTATGCGTTTTATTATTTATTTAATATTGTGCATTGGTATCTTTTATTCTATGTAGTATTTAATATGGTGTGTAGAGTTTGACTAACACATAGAAAACTAGATTATCGATTCTTGCAGAATATGAGTTTTTGATTCACAGTCTTAAATGAAATTGGACACACAATCGGTACGACTGTAGCACAATATTTTAGTAGATCTGTCTTGATTGTGGGGAACGGCTATTATTTCACAATTGTTCTGACTCATTATGTTAGTGCACTTTGTGTGTATTGAACAGGACAGCGTTGAGGTAATTAATTATTATACTGACTATATAAATTAATTTACACCCCATAGTTATTATGAGTGCTTATTCTCTTAATCTCGAAATAATTATTATACACGTGTATTTAATATTCGTTATTTTGATTCATTAGAAAGTGCAATCTTTTATGGGTCAATGATCCTGGTGAGTTGGATAACGGCCTTACTTATATGATGGATATTAATTATTGATGGAATCCACGTCCCGTGATCAGGATTGATGATACCCTCTTGAGAAAGTTTTTAAGTTTTGATTGTGTCAAATCCTGCAAGTAAATTTTATAATCCGATATATAAAATAAGTTAAGCGAACAGTCTTAAGAAATTTTTAAATAAGCCGATTAAACAAGAATGTCAGTAATTTAATTTAATCGGGGAGTATTTGAAATCTTAACGTAAAAGAGAATAAATAAGCATTTAATAACAGGAGCCCGAATAATTCAGTCTTGAGAATAAAGCCGGGAGTGCAATTATAATTATTTAGTAGAATGAATTATAATTTATGTTTTTATGAAATTACTTCTAAGTTGAGGAACCCGTGTTTTATTTATTCCACAGGTCCCTACTATAGCCTGTATAAACCTGTTATAAACCATAGCCACCACAATTCATTCATTCAAACTTCAGAATTAGCGTTTCCACGTCTATCGTAAAAACCTAAGTGTAGCCAGTTAGGGTTTGAAGAACACGAAGAACAAAATCCACACTTTAATCGTGTTCTTAGCGTTCAAGAATACAGCAGAATGCTTGATTAGAGGAAAGATTGACAATCAATAACCGCGTTGATCTAAAGATTAAAGTTTGTTACTGAAAACGAAATTAAACTAAACAGATTTCGAATGTATAATTTTTTTTTACTGCGGGAGTTAAAACGAGTTCATTTTAATTGTTCGATATCAAAAATGTTTTAATCTGTAACATGTTTTGGTACTTGCCCGTCCCTATTTTTTTATATACATAACCAATGGATCTTGGACTTCGAGCCCAACCCTATCTATACAATGGAACTTTAAAGAACAAACTAAACCACTAAATCACTACCCATTAGAGTTAATACAATATTTACCCTAAACTAGCATACCTCTACAAGGAACAAGATATAAATTGCTAAGACCCACTAAGAAACTGCCTTTCACTCGAGCAGCCCAAAGACTGCTTGGGCAAACCTTCTTGCATCTTTTTGTTGCTCAAACGATCAAATCCCTTTTCAAGTGGTGACCCCATATTCAATCTCTACTCACGCACTAATCTCCTACTTATCGACTAATCTATACACAGATAATCTGCACTCCTCAAGCCTTCGCCACACCACAGAATGCCACAATGACTTAATCCATCATCCTCAAGTGCCAAGACCAACTAAAGCCAAGTATAGTTCCAAATCTTCAATAGTAACCACCTTGGTTAACATGTACTATTGTTTCTATGGATTTTCTCCAACTGGACTTGCCATTCATCAAGTGTGACTGAGCAAAGGAATAAATGGTATTTGATATTGATGTGCTTGGCCCTTAATTGAAACGTTGAATTCTTTGCAAGACTTATCACACTTCTATATTCACTTTCAACTTGCACTCATGAAGCTATTTGGCCCAATCACTCATGAAAATTTGTAGCCATACCATCTATTTCTAAGCTCATGTTGTTGTAACATACACCAGTTCTATGGTGGGAATGGTCGCAATCTTCAGACCCAACTAAGTGCAGCACTCCCAAGAGTAAACACATTCAGTCATGCTCCTCTACTATCAATGTCACCAACCAGCTCAGAATCAACATACCCACTCAAGCTTCTCTAAACCACCATACTCCAAACCCATAGCTCTAGTACCCATGTACCTCAAAAAATTTACTTGATGGCTTTCTAATGTTCTTTGCTTCGATTACATGAATCTGCTAATGACTCCCACTGCACGAGCAATGCCAGGCCTTGTACCATAGTGCACATCCAGCTGCCAACAGTTGAGTGTATGGAACCTTCGCCATATACTCACTCTCTTCACATGTGGCTACACCTTGTTCACGTTCTTTCTCATTGTTAAATTCTTCCCTTTCAGTTGGATTTCACCTCTTTTCCCTCTTTTTTTCTCCACTTAACCAGGACGAAAGAGGTATCCTTTACAGCTTATACTAGTGTTGGAAATTATATTATGTTTGCAGCATAAGTTCATGAAAATTTGGCCCCATAGTTGGGGTCATTTAAAGTTTTACCACACGAGCCACATTTGGTTTACGTTATTTTTACCAATTGAATCACTACTTTAGTGATTAAGCCTGTGTTTGGACTAGCTTTTTTTAGTGACTTTTTGGCTTTTTGGCTTTTTTGTAAAAAAGTAGATGTCAAATCATGACTTTTTTGTGGAAAAAAAGTGGGGAAAAACTCGGCATTTTTTTGACTATCCAAACCAGGTGGCTTTTTTTTGGCTTTTAAGCCAAAAAGCTTAGCTTAAAAACCAGGCCAAACACAGGCTAAGATAAGATTTTGGTCTACAGATTTTAGCTGCAACCATGGATTTTGTTTAGAAATTAATCGACCAAACGTATAATTATGATTAATTGGTTAAATAATCCTCATCTAGCTAAATTCAAATGAAAAAGGGGTCCGGTCTTCCTCTTGTTAATAGTTGATCAAATTTGATAGATGTGCCATTAACAAAGAACCGTTCGCAAACCAAGTTACTATATGTCATCTGCCATCAACATAGAAAGCTTTTATTTTGATATATGGTGAAGTATCAAAACAGTGATGGCCAGATAAGGTTACTAATTAGCCACACACACACACACACACACACACACACAAAACAGAAGAAAACACAAAGGAATGACTCTAGAATAGTTACAAAATTAACTTCTGCCATTGGGCAAAAGCACAAGCAGCACAAAAACTTCCTATTAAAGCCCATGTAAAAAAGATTGATTTGCTCCGTATGAACTTGCATAACCACATTCCTTCAACCACAAAATATTACTTTTCATATTAATTGAAAGCACTGAGTCATGACCCATCATGCTAGTCTGCCCAATCGATTAGAGATCCATTTTAAAGTAAAATTTGGCTAGTTTAGAAGTGAAATTGACTTGTCAAAACTATGATTAATTCTCGCAAATTTCATATATACATTTGCCAAACTGAAAAGTTTTATGAATCCCAACTTTTTTAATTGTCAAATACACATGCATCCACTCCTGCACCTTGCTCTTGGAAATGCTGGAACCCCTCTACCACTTATTTGGTAGTGTGGCACCCATACCGTTGGGCCAAAAGCCTCATGGTATGAATCAATAAATTATCAACTAAACATTTTTCGTTAGATAAAATAAATCAAAAAGAAAAGAAAAGAAAATTGCCTGGGAGCGGAAACGTTCAATATTCCTCAAAGTTGTGATCTTTGGATGGGTTCCTGTCTATCAAAGCATATCATGTAGAAAATTAGGGGCTGGAAATAACCATAACAGTATATCACCAACAGGTAAGTCACATGTAGTTATTGCAAAGGAAACCTCAATTGCATATTGCTCAGCAGGCAATCCAAAAGCATCCCATCCCATTGGGTGCAAAACATTGAAACCCTGCATGCGTTTGAATCTAGCAAGAATATCCGTGGCAGTATATCCAAGAGGATGACCAACATGTAGCCCAGCTCCACTGCAACAATAATCAAAGGAACACCAAACCTTTTTCAAATAAGAAAGTCACATAAACTACAATACTTAGATTGTAACTAGCAAGTCAAAATTACATATTTCAGTTATTAATCATGTCCAATTTACTTAACACCGAGCACGTCTCGCAGCAAAACCATTTAGACACACACCGAGTAGCTGGATGCTAGCTCATAATTCGCTCGTGTTTATGAGGAAAGGCATAGTGCCATGCAAACAAAACAAGAATATGGGGATATGGCTAAGGATACAGAATTATGGCGTTTTCCTATTCCTCTATTGTTGTCCCATTTTGTCTCTTGTAGGTTCCTTTGCCTCACCTTCCTGACTTGTTCTGTTTCAAAACTAGTTTAGCATTGTTCTTCATTTCCAATTTTCCTCCATTTCATGACTTCTGTTTTCGACTACTTTTTTTTGGGTATGCAAATATTTAGTTTTATAACAAAAAATATATATAAATGATACAAAGAAAATCAAGAGACGAACCCAAGGGCCGACAAGAAGCTTAGAACACAAAACATAAAAACATAAAATTAACTAACCTACAAAAAATCATCTAACAACTCAAAAGGCTAGGAGAGAAAAGCAAAACAATTAATTCAAAGCTCAATATAAGGTTTCTTTGGCTGAATAGAGAGGTTACATTTCACTCTAGCTAGCTTAAGATTCTCAATTTTCTCAAGTAGTTTCTTCTTGTTCACACCTCTAGAAGACAGAGACTTTCAAGGACCAATAAATTTCCATCCAAAAGAGACTTTAGAAGCCCCTCGAGACGTGTCAATTTGCGTAGAGCGAGCTTTGGGTCATCTTCATGATGTGCCACCCCTCTCTTGAATGAAGAGTCCTTTGATGGCCTAGGCTGCCTAGCCTCCCCACCTTTGGAGGGGGGATCCTCTCTAGAAGATGGAGTTAGAAAACTAGCACCTTTATTTGCTTCCTTCACATTGTTACCGACATCTTTTGGATCGCATGAATCTAAAATATCAAAAACATTAGAGGCATTAATCAAATTAGTGGAGACTCCGCAACTTGGACCTTTACCAGTTGAACCACATCTTGAACCTTTATCAGCTGAACCACATCTTTTCCTTTTTTTCCTCTTCACCCCTTCCCAATCAATACATGTGGCCATAATACAAACGAGACAAAAGGAGAAAACAAAGTATTCTTGAAATGATCAAAATGGCTTAACTAATAATTATGGATTACATGCTATCTACAAGGAGCAAACCCCTATGAAACCCTAATAAGACAATAAACACTAAACTACTACTTAACTATTGTAAAAAATAACAATAATATTCTTAGTCTTCGCCACATTCATGGATTCCTACATTCTCTTTAAACATCCATTTCTTTCTTGGACATGTGATTTGGACCCTCGGCTTTAGGCTTAAGAGGACAAGGGTCTTTTGATTCTTTGAATGGCCAAAACCATAGACTCATCACACTTTAGGGGCATCCAAGGCACTTCCACTCTAACTTCGTAAGGCTACCAATAGCCAAGGTTAAGTATGAGAAATTTGGGAATGACCTTGCGTACTTGAACTTCAGTACACACCCTAGCAAATGTGAGTTTAGTTTTCGACTACGTTCTTAGAAGGCAAACGGTTATACTTATCTATATTTGGAGAATCACGCATTTCAACAGTTTTAATTTTGGAGAAGTCATCATTACCATTAATTGCTGCCATGAAACACCGTTGAGCTGCAAGTTGATACTCCTTGATCTTTGCAATTCCTGGATTTTTTGGAAACTTCAAGCTTTGATGATAGGTTGATGGTACTACCTTCGTGTCGTGTATCAAAGTTCGACCCATGATTGTATTACTAGTTGATGGCAGATCCACCACGAGGAATTCAATGTCTAGAACGACTGGTGCTGCTCAAACTGGGACAGTTACCATCCCAAAGGGCCATACAGGGTCTGTGTGGATGCCAATCAAGGGAGTGAGACACTTATGTTGGCTAAATTCTTTGAGACAAAGTTTTTGGGAAAACTCTAATACATTATATCTATCGAGCTTCCCTAGTCGATTAGAATCCTCATTACATCATAGTTTACCACCTGCAAAGTCAAAACAAGGGATAATTATGAGGATGTTGAACCCCTGACAAGGAAATTTGATTCTTCAGAGGCCAATTGAGGAACCTCTCATCTTTTCGGCGTTTATTCCCTTTAATTTCCTTCGTGCGCGCGACCTGTCGGACCTTATGACGAACTTCGCCTTTGAACAGGGGTTTTGTGGCATCATGAATAACCCTCACAATGCCTATAGGAGCATCTTCTTTACTCGACTGTACCGGCGACCATGTGCAGTCTTTTCTTTGTCCACGTACTTTGGTAGATGCCCTGCTTGAACCAACTCTTCCAAATGCTTCTTTAAAGTTCAGCAATCTTCAGCTAAATGGTTGTGGTCCTTGTGGTACATGCATTTGTAATTCTGGGTCTTTTCTTCTAATCCACATCAATTTTGGAGGCCATTTGAGTATAGCTTGTCTTATATTTGGTTAAGGAGCTTACAGATGTGCTCCTTGAACATTGTTTGGATAGTTCGATAAACCTTGGGCTCCTTTGAGTTCGGGGCTTCCTCACTTTTCTCTTTAAACCTAATCGTCATACATATCAAGTTTTGGGGGTGAGAACTTCCTAGGAGGGCCAGAGTTTTCAATTACCTCAGTAACTGGTGACATCAAGATTTGCTCCGCGCCTTCTTTGTTGCATCATGTGCAGACCTTCCTCATGTTTGCTAAAGGTTGTCACCCATCCTTCTCTCCAGCCATAGCATCAAATCTAGTTCGGCTACTATTACCTTTTGAGATATCAAATGAACATTGTCTTCATGTGTTTTGGGATCCATCTTGGAACTCTTTTGGCTATCTTGTATATTTAGCACATCCTCATCGGCCCTCTTTTTTCCAACATTGGCTCGATTGTAGGATCCTTTCTCTTCACTATGCTCTGGGACTTTCTTGTGATTTTCATTCTTCCCTTTCCTTTGTTCGGTCATAAACTTCAAGGCGAACAAACTTTTCTAATTGTTGTTGCAATTCTAGGATCTCAAAGCCCTAGTGGTACATGCTTTCCTTGACATCTTCTATGATTTGTTCCCTATGCTATAGTCTCCATCCTATTTTGAGATTCACAGGGGCCTAAACTCTTATGACTCTTTGTTTGAACATAATTAGCCCCTATCCACGCCGTGATACCCCTAAATGGAATTTTCTAATGTGCGGTACTCGCTCTTGTTTCTTTGGCGAGGAAGCATCTTGTGGGCCAGCAACTCACATTGAGTGTTGCCTATTTATTTTAAAATTGGTTATATATTTTTCTCTTTTAACTCTAATACATGATAAAATTATGATTTATTTTTCCTTGTTGGTTGCTTCAACATTCCATCATAATATTCTAATTACTTCTCATGTATTGAATGCTCAATTGTAACAACGATACGAATTTATCACTATTTTTTATTTTATTTTTATAAATAATACAATACTAAAAATCATAAAAATAATAATTTTTTACAAACATACTCTAGCGTATTTGTATTCTACTTTTTTGAATTTTGCTATATCGCCATATCCGCATCCATGCTTCTTAGGTTAGGAGTTCTTGCTCAATCTGAACTCCATATCTGGCCGAATAGATTGACCCTAGGAGAGTTCTTATTCCTAAAGCAACTGAGTTAATTGAGTAGTTATCCCCCAACTGATTAGCATTGACCTTTTCAAAGTATATTTGTTTTAGGCCTCTTGTTCTCCTATCCTATTCGGATTAGGGTTAGGCCAGATCGGATTGAATCCTATTTGAATTTTACCGCCTTCAATAATCCATACAAATCTCATTAAACCAAGACTCAGCATTATATTTTGCATTCTTACTCAATTAATTGCTTATAGTATGAAAGAAGTAAGCACACCATACACGTTAAGGGTCGCTATGTTGGCTTATGCTTTGTAGCTGCAATAATTTAAACCACTTGCCTTTTTGGTTTAACCAAAAGTGAACAACTTTGGAGAGAAAAAATATCTTAAATGCTCATATTTTATAATATCAATACTAACCCTCCTAAAAGAAATTTATTAAAAATATTAAGTTAAAACAAATGTATTAAAAAGTATTAATTTAAACAAATGAATTAAAGTACCATTGATTTAAAATATAGTTAGTTTGGTAAAATTATGTAAAATGCTTTTTCTATTTCTCTTACGGATAAGAACCAAATAAAATTTGAGAGAAAAAACTATCTTTTTCTCTGATTAAAAAGAAAAACTATCTTTTCTGTTCTGCATATCTAAACGAAACGAGAGGAGACGAGACGAGGAAAAAATATTTATTTTCTCTTATAATTCAAGAACATTTTAAGAGAAAACTCTCTCTCTCTCTCTCTCTCTCTCTCTCTCTCTCTCTCTCTCTCTCTCTCTCTCTCTCTCTCTAATCATCCAAACAAGTGATTGAATCGAAAAAATAACTACTTATTTCTCTTCTCATTCCCAAATCAAATCCAAACGACGATTTCACGTTCAGAACAAGAGATGTACTCATAGATACAGAGAAATAGAGAACCTGGGGTACGGGAACATATCGAGAACATAGAACTTGGGCTTGGAAGTATCGACATCATCGGGCGTTCGGAAAGTGCGATTCTCCTCCCAGCAACGCTGCCACCGAGGCTCGATTTCGTGAAAAGGATACAGCCTCCTCTTCTTCTGCTCTTGGACTTCTCTCAATTCCTGACTCACGGCACCTCTACTACCACCACCACCACCACCACTCAAACTGCTACAGACGCAGAGACCAACAGATGCTCTGCCGGCGGCGGCGACTGTGGTTCTCCGAGAGGGCCGCCGCTGGGAGAAGAAGAGAAACGTCCGTCTTCGAAACGGAGGCTGCGGAAGCGCTTGAATTTGGAACTGGTTTTGTACTTGTAAGTTCATTGCGAGGGTTAGAGCGAAATGGAATGAGCGTCGGAGAACGAAGGTGGAGTTGTATGTGTTCGCTGTTCACCGTCTAAACGGATAGGGCAGGTTTGTTTTGGCGGATAAAATTGGATTGTAAGTGGAGGATGAGTAAGAACATTTTCGGTCAAACTCCCTATAATTTATCTAAGTAATTTTTTAAAATAATTAAAAATTATTTTTAAACGTTTTTTTAATTCATAACTCTAATTATATTTTTTAATTTAAAAAATTATAATCTTTAAAAAAAATAAATTTATAATAATTTAAATTTTTTAATAATCATATTTTAACAGTTATATTATAACGGCTATTTTTAAAAAAAATAAATATATAATAATTTAAAATTTTCAACGATGATATTTAATCGTCATTTTATAATGGTTTTTTTTTTTGAAAAAATGTTAATTTTTTTAAAAAAACTAATATATAATAATTCATAATTTATAACGGTCATTTTATAACGGCTAGTTTTTTTTTAAATAGTCTTCATTTATAAATATGTTTATTTCATCTCTCATTTTTTTTATTACAATTACATTATCCAGTATATTGATTATTTTCACTATTACTTATGGTTGATCCTAATAATTTACTCAATCTTGCTCTCGAAAACGATAATTCTGATGATAAATTCAGCTTGTTTGCAACAATAGCTATTCACGAACAGCACTTGACTAGTCAAAGACAAACATTACGACGTCGTGGTTCCGTTTTAGGCCATGCTATCATCAACTGTGGTAAAGTTGAAGATCATAAAAAGCTTTATCACGATTATTTTGCTAAATATCCTATATATTCTCTTCAATTATTTTGGAAGAGATTTCGCAGGAATCGTCTTTTTTTTTCGAATTCAATCTGCAATGAAAAGTTACGATCTATACTTTTTGCACACAAAAAATACTTGTGGTGTTTTCAATTTATCTTCACTTCAAAAGATAACAGCTGTATTTGTTAGAATCTGTGAATTTCATTGACCATTGAAATCCAGATTTCAATAGCTGGATCAATTACAATTGAATTGGCTATTCAATTGCAATTGAAGCCTGGAAACCAACAGCCATG
>JAOTRH010000026.1:1067723-1079868 GCA_034768845.1 Heliamphora exappendiculata | reverse complement strand
TTGTAATTGTTGAAAGTTAATAAAGATGTATTTTCTGGATCACCGAGCATGTATATATTTATGGCGTTAGATTATCTACCAACAGCAATCCCATATGGTATTGCCACTAAATCTCATAGCAATAAATTAATTTTATGATATGGACAGGATAACTCGTCTTTATTAAATGATTAAAAGACAAAAGGTAACTCACACAATACAAATTATAATTATTTATTTGTCAAAAATACTACATAACATTGCGTATATAATACTCCAATAGTATCTAATCGATCTCTTATTCTCGAAATCTCCACTCCCTTGCCCTATTCGGTCTTTTAATCCCGCAAGCAAACAAGCGTATAAAGTTCTCTCCTCATTTTCCCTGTTTTACTGCTGTTTCTGGTATCTACAATTTTGAATTTTAATATTTTATTTAATTAGTAATATAATTTTTATTGTATTTTATCCGTAGCTTGTTGGGAATTGGTATACTTTTTCCTGACGTTATCTTATCTCCATCATTAAAGGATGGGTGTTTCAACTTTCAACCCAAAATAATAAAATAAAATGACTAGTGTGCATAGAATAGAGCACCCAGTTGGTGTTTTAATAGTAAAATTGTGCTATATGTACATATAATGAATGACTGATTAAACACGGATAAAATATAAAAATTAAAATTTTGAATCCTCAAAATTAATGACTGACTGATTAAACACGGATAAAATATAAAAATTAAATTTTGAATCCTCAAAATTTATTGACTCTTATATGTGTTTAGTATATTATATATCATAATTTACATATTATTTTCCACAAATAAAAATGTACTTGTATTGCTTTGGATGTCACTTTCCCACCTTTTAGACTCATCTTTTCCATATTGATTTTATATTTTACATGTTTTAAGTATTCATCAATTATTAGTTTGTAAATTTTGCTTTGCTGCACAAAAATAGATTTAAAGATTGTTATATCAGGATTTTAAAATTAGTCAAGGTTCCTACAAACTAGTTTAGGTTCGGAAAAACTAGTTTGAACACCCACTTATCAAAAAAAGAAAAGGAAAAAAGGATACATCAGTTTTAAGAAGAGTGCGATTCATTGATTGAGGAGCAAAATGCTTTATTGAAGGCTAGTAGAAGCTTTACAAAATCATCCCCAGTTATTACCAAAATTCAATGATCAAAGCCACATCCATATTAACTGGTGAAGGAGAAAGAAGGAGACGCAGAAGCAGAAGTAGAAGTAGAAGCAGCAGCAAAATTGAATACCATGGAAGGGGAGATGAAAAATGAAATGTAACTGAAATGGCTTCTCAATGGGCAGAAATGACAGTTTCCACAAAGCATCTATCATTTTGCTGATGCCAAGTTTTCCAAGTCTTCCACAGCTTGGTTCATTGCATGAAGAACCATCTTCTTTATCTGTTATTCCGCAAGTAAGAGTAAAATAAGAAGCAAAAAAAAAAAGAAAAAAAAAGAGGTAAATGCAGCAGCTTGAAATTACAGGAAAATGCAGCAGCTTGAAATTACAGGAATGTTACGTTAAATAGCAGCCAATCAAGCAACAGATAAAGTAATATGAAACTGGAAAGATCAAATTATAATTTTAGGAAAATTATTAGAAGAATTATATTGTATTATATACGTGGTATTCTCAATAAATAAATTTTTACGCTATCTACTAAATGAATTATTTTTATTTTTCACATACCCAACAAACAAATTAAGTGGGTTAACATTTATTACCATCATGGTTTGATGTTAGCAGCACTAAATAATGACTTGACATATGATACTCTGGACCACTTAGTAATTTTATCCATTCTATTTTTTTTTCTGTTTTGTTTTTCTACTTATTGTCAAGACTTTAACAATTAATTTTCTACTTATATTTTTATTTTATGTTTTTTTAAATTTAACCATAATGAACTACATGAATGAGAGCGGTCCTCTCTCCATTTCACTCTCTCTAGCTAATGTTAAGACCCATTTGGTATTTCAGATGAGATTAAATAAGATAAGAGAGATAAATAATATTATGAGTTTTATATATTTTTTTTTATAAAAAATTAATTTTAAATTCATAAAGTAGCAACGATTTTATTTTTCATCCACCAATAAAATTTTTAAAATACGAGATCTAGTTTTAACGTGCGAAGTCCAATTAGACCATAGAATAGATAAATTTATATGTGCATTTTCAAAATATGTATAAAGCACACAAATAAATTTATCTATATTACATAAATAAGTATACAGATAAATTTATTTGTCTTGCATAAATAAGCATACAGACAAATTTATCTGTGTGCTTTATACGCGTTTTAAAAAGGCACTATTTTTTATACAGATAAATTCATCTGTCTGCTAATTTATACAAGACAGATAAATTTATCTGTGTACTTAATACATATTTTAAAAATGCACAGATAAATTTATCTGTGTAAATTTATCTGTATAAAAAACACATATAAATTTATCTATCTTGTATAAAATAAATCGATAGATAAATTTATTTACATATAAATTTATCTATTTGTGTTAAATTTATGTGTCGTAGGCAGTTTGATATCACACGTTAAAATTTTTATTGGTGGACCGTACGCGTTAAAATTTATTTTTTTAAATTTTTTTGCTAAAAACTCTTTTTTCTAATACCAAAAAATTATGGAATGAATGATGTGTATAGTGAAAAATTTAATTTATATTTGGCTAGAGTGGAATAAAGAGTTGGATAAGATTTATAAAGTTATTTATGACCATTAATAAAAAAGGAAGATAAGCTAAAATTTAGTACTAATAATATCAAGAGAGTTCGGTATTATTAATAAAATGAATGAGGTGTTGGTAATTCGTCGAATTATTAATCCTAATTCTACGATACAAATACGTGATTTATAGTTCGAAGAGACAAAAACTGAATATGTGGAACCTACATATTTTTTAATCTAATTTGACCCTCCCAATATGCCAATCCAAACATGCTGTGAAGGTATTTTAGATTGGGAGATGGGGAGAGGGAGGCAAATACCATAACCTTCTCTTGTTATTTCTCTCCATCGAACTTTCTTTTTTTTTTTATCCTATTTATACTTTCTATTTGTTCTTTTCATTTTGTTTTGTTGTGTATAATTTATATTTTTTGGTATTTTTTCTCTTTTCATGTTTTGTTCTTCACCATCTCAATCATTTCGGATAATTCTCTTAGATTTGGACATATACCAAATTGGTACAACTAAATTGACGCCAATAACACTAAAATTGAGACTAGGTGACACCTGCAACTTTTAATAAGTTCGCTTGCTAAAGTTAAGCAGGAACAATGATACCATTCTAACTAGTTGCATAAGAAAAGAGGTGATTTTTGACTAAAGTTTGTGTTACTTCCTCCGTGGAGCATAGAGGTTTGTGCTATCCTATGTGAAGTGTGGAGGTTTGGTTTTTCTTTGCAAGAATTTTTTTTCTCAATGTGCGAAGACTTTTCTCTCCCCATTGAAGAGGTGTCTTGTTACCTTCAATATTTCCTTGATCAATTTTGTATCAAATTTACATTATCTTTAGGCCTCTAAATCTTTTTGATTAAAAAAACTACATAAATGATTTAATATTATTACTTAGTATTTGTCTCTGACATTTATAGAGTTTAGATTAAATAATTAATAATTTTCTTTAAAAAGATATTTGATGGTTCTATTATGATTAAATAAAATTTCATGTCTCAAGAATAATAAAATAAAATTTATGTCAGACATGGTGCTTATTTATTCGCCAATAATAATATATACTTTTACTTTTAAAACATGTTAAAATTGACGTTCAACACGTGCAATGCACTTGCATGAAAATAATATTAAAAAAAAAACAAAAACAAAAATGGTTCACCCACGTAGATTCTTCCCCATGCAAAAAAAAACTTGGTACCCTTCACGCGAGTCCAAATTCCAAACTAGTCATGTATTCATCAACACTCTATTCCGCCGCTTAATAGAGTTGCAACAGACAGAAATAGTACAGTTGGAAATTTCCTCCATAGAGAGAACTTTTGGCCTTAAACTTTCCCTGGTGTTAATTTTGATACTTGGCAATACCTAATTTTCATAAGCACTACAGAAAATTTAACCTTTGACATTTTCACATAAGTAACCGTGGACATTCATATAAGTAATTTTTACTAAAAATATCCCACTATATTCTATTTAGATTTTTATAATATTTTCGTTATTTAGGTTCAATTATTAATAAAGATGAAAAAATTACAGATAGTGTAATCTACAGAATCAAAGTTGGTTGACTTAAGTGGATGAGTACTTTTGAAATTTTATGTAATCGACGAATACTTACAAGATTAAAAGACAATTTTGTAGGACAATTATCAGACCAATAATTTTATATGAAACAGTATGTTAAATTACTAAGAAAGATCACATATATAAGATGAGTATTGCAAAAATGAGAATATTAAAGTGGATGCGTGGTAAGACTAGAAAAAATAAAATTAAAAATGAAAAAATTTGTTAAATGGTAAGAGTTACACCAATTGAAAAAAAGTTGAGAGAAAATATATTAAGGTGATTTAGACACATCACGTAGACCAATTGATACAGTAAGGAGTTGTAATTTGATGAATAATTTCATATTATGAACATAACTCACCAAAAAATAAATCATATTCACCAACTCTATTACGCTGAAAACTTTAATCATTTTTCTAAGTTGGGTCTCAACTTTATTTTTATCTTACATTAACACTTTTAAGGTTTCATCGTCCACCCTAATACTTGGTTCAATTGTCTATAAAAGTGATAAAATAGCTTTTATTTTCTTGTATTGTGATATTTTTTAAATTACAAATATTACTATGGACTAACTCAAGAGGCACAATACTCCTATCTATTGACTAAAACGTTGTCTTAGATTGTTTAGATTCTACACAAATTTTGTATTTATAATTTGAGTCCATTTTAATTTAAGGTAAATAGTTAAAGTCAGACTAACTTGTGCAAAGATTTCCAATTAGTATGTCCTAACTTACAATGCGACATAAAAAGAAGACTCAAAACAGTTAATTAAAAAATGTGGTTTTATTAATAGTAGAAGTAATATTCAATACCTTTCATCTTAGATAGCCCGTCAAACATGTACCCCTTTTCCACATATGTCACATCCTTTACGCAATACAAATTTGTCCGACATAGAGACCAATTGGAAACCATTCTGGCCTGATAGGGATCCAAACACTAGTTTGTTGCAAATGTCTGACACACAACACATTGTCAAGTGCCAACTCCTCCAATTTGAAACCATCCTGGCTTAATAAAGATCCAAACACTAGTTTTTTTGCAGATATCTGACACACACAACACATTGTTAAGTGCCAATACCTTGTCCAAAGTCATTTTCAACACAACATTTCTCCATCCTAAAATGTTCACAGTAAAAGAGTTTTCCATAAAGAGTTGTTCTCCATTTGTCACTAATTGATAATTCATCTCCTTGCCCAAAATCATTTTCAACACAACCTTTTCTTGTCCTAAAATGTTTGTAGTAGAAGAGTTTTCTATAAAGAGTTGTTCTTCAACCTTTCCTATCCTAAAATGTTTGCAGTTAAATTTTTTTTCATAAAGAGTTGTTCTTCACTTGTCACCGATTAATATAGGTGGTGAACATCCTCTTTGTTCGTAGAGATGATAAGTTGCACCAGTATCCACTTGCTATGTTTTTGGAGTTATATCTTACCAAATTTAATCTGGACACAAATTCATCTCAAACACGTAAGTAGAGAGATTTTGTCTCAATAATATTGGCATGAGCATTCTTCAGCATCTTAGAGACATTTCCTTAGTCCTTGCGATTACTATAATCTGTTACGTAGTATCGTGTCTTTACACACATGAAACACTTTCTCTTGAACTTCTTAAAATCAACACTTCTACGACTTCGGTTAAAAAATCTTTTGCCTTTTCTATTTTCTTGGGTTTAAAATCCCTCTAAAACAGTGGTAACTATTCAACAATAGCAACAACTTGAAAGGACTCATTGAGAAACATTATTTCTGTATGAGTTTCATGCAGAACCACTTGAAGCTCTTTAACGAAATTCGCCATTACATACTTAAAGAATCTACCAACAACAAATTTCTTCATGTGGGCATTCTCAGTCTTGTATTTTATTTGAGGATTCTCGTAGTTCTTTAGCCCTCTTTGGCAAGCTATAGATATTATACCATTGTTGTCCAAAGTGTTGAAGATATAATTCCAGCATAGAAAATTGGTATGCTTCCACGCATTCAATGCAGCAACCAGTTGCCGATCAGTCTCATTTTCATTCAAGATAGGAGCATCTTCATGGATAAAACGTGCGAGATTTAGAGTTGTTTCTGCTACCATCTTTTGAACTCTGTCCCTCGTTAAACTTTTTGACGTTTTTCCATATAGTTCACTGGAACATTTATGGGAATAATAACAGACATTATTAAACAAATTTTTTTTTGCTTATAGAGCCCGTAGATTCTAGACTGTGACCATATAAATTTAAAGTCGCATCGATTCAATTTAATCGATTGTTTTCGAATCAATTTTCGTCTCTTCTGAACAGTCTCCAGTGTCCTTGTATAAACCCGATCCCTCATTTCATTCCTAATAATTGTTCCAGTGTTGTCTTCTTCATTCGGGTCAATTTTTTCTACAAAGAGTGCAAACTCAAGCCGGATCCTTGTGCATGCAGACAATAGTGTTTCTTCTACATGCGATGATCGTTGTATCTTGAGAGACATGCGTCCATCAATCGCAAATACCGAGGTAAAGGTAAATTCTGTTTTAAGATTGTTAGAATAAAAAATCAAAAAATACCTTCATAAAAAATAAAGTAACATGAAACTAGTTTTATCTAGAAAAACAAAAACGTTAAAACAAAACAAAAACACAAACAAACCATAAATAAATTATAATTAATTAAATAAATTTGACCCAAAATGACATATGGCCTATCTTGCAAGCCCAAGCAAGCAAGCAAGCAACCATCCTGAACGTGGGGTTGGGTTACGTCGGGTCGGTGAGGGCAGACAGAAGGCACGTGTGTGGTGGTTGTGGATGTGAATTTAGGGCCAAAAAACCCCATATCAATCAAGTTGCATTCCTGAACACACCACCATTCCTGGAGTTCGGTCTAATTCGCACCCATGTGCACCCCTTGGGGAGCATTCCCAACCCAAATTCCACACTAGGGCCTTATATACACCAATACTCCCTCTAACAACAATGGAGGACTAGGCATTTTCACAATCTATTTTACATTGCTATTTTTGTTTAAGCAATTACATGCAATTAAACCACACATGTATTATAACATTTTCCACCATGGGCCCACCACTAAGAATGTGTAGGACCCACTTTTATTTTCCTCAAAGTTAGCAAAAACTCATTTTTTTCCCAAAACTGTTCTCCAACAAAAGTGATGTCGTACCTCTAGTTTGTCCTCTTTAGCCTTGTGGTCCTTTGGCAATCGCCGAAACTCCTCAGTCAATCGGATGCATTCATGGACATTTTCTGGAGAAACAAAATCCACAGCAACTTTCGTACACGACTGCACAAGCAGAAAATAAATGTCACCATGTTTGTGAATTCCATGCCCCAAGCAAAGTATCTAAAAAGATAACGAAGAAATCTTTTACTTTGAGATTCCTGACTTGATGCGGACAACCAGCAGGAATAAACACTGCCTCTCCAAGATGTTGCTCGAAAGTCCATGGTTCTATCCCTGGAAAGCTCAAAAATTTCGTTCCAGTGACTTGTTTAAATAAGCATGAAAAACAGTAACATTTCAAAATGTTTCTGAGAGCATAACAAATTAGAAATGTTTAAAAGGATATGGTAAAATCTATGTATTAAAGGCTAATAATTAATTAATTAAACATTCAGAGATTTATATAGTTATTGACATATAAAAGTAAAATTATAAAATCAATGTGCGCATGAATTATTATTTTTATGTATAATTAAATACTTAAATTTATTAAATATCAGTGTAAACGATTTTTAAAAAAGGCTTTTAGTTAAAGGTTAAAAAAAAAAGAGTTTTAACGCGCAAGTCCCATCAACAAAATTTTTTAACGCGCAAGGTCCAATCACCTATAATATAGATAAATTTAATACAAACAGATAAATTTATGTGTTTTTTATACAGATAAATTTATTTTTCATCTTATTTTATGCAAAACAGATAAATTTATCTGCGTGCTTCATACGTGTTTTGAAAAGACACAGTATTCTTTATACAGATAAATTTATCTGTATACTTATTTATGCAAGACATATAAATTTATATGTGTGCTTTATACATGTTTTAAAAATATACAGATAAATTTATTTATTTTAGAGTCCAACTGGATCTCGCGCGTTAAAACTGGATCTCGGGCATTAAAATTTTTATGGTAGATGAAAAAAAAAATCGACGCTACTTTAAGGACTTAAAATTAATTTTTCATTTTCAAAAAGCGTAATATCCCAAAAAAATAAAGGGTTAATTATTCTTGGGTTCTATTTTGGTGACTTATATTGAGATAAATCACAGTTATCCCACGAAACCCTTATTTAAATATTTAATACTTTTTTGAACACTTACCCTCATGTGTTATTATGAAAATTGAATGCACATATAAATATTACATGTAGAGTTTAGATAAGAAGGCTATATATTCTATTATAATTATTTAGCTAAATATAACAGTACGTATCTCATTGATTTAACATTTATGGCAATTATATTCCATGATCAATAGTTTGAAATGGTATATCATTTTCAACCAAAAATGATAACATCGTTATTCATCATTAGAATTTTATTACAGAAAACCAAAAAATAATAATTTTATTACAAGATATGATAACGCTGTTATTCGTAACGAATTATATTTGATAATGAGATTTGATATTATGTGAAATAAAACCTATGCTACATGAAATGAGAATATCTATATACCATATTGACGAATGTAACTGCTCACCAAAAAATTTCGATAAATTACTATGTATATGTTATTATCAAAACAGAATATATACAACTTGTATATATCCATGTATATCTATTTATTTACTATAATTACATATGCAACTCAAATATTTAATGCATATAAAATTACAATAATTACATATTTCAAGTTCACTTGCTATAGAAAATATATGTTATCAATTTGTATAGCGACGACAAAGGGAAAGGTTCAGACTAATTTCAAAGACATTTTAGGTACAATATATGAAAAAATAGGACCTAATGGAATAGTAGTTGTAATACCCCAACCATTCTCGTGGCAACGATATTGTCCGCTTTGAGTAAAAGCCCTCACGGTTTTGTTCTTTCCAGGAAGTCACCCATTCTTACATTGCTCTAGCCCAAGCACGCTTAACTGCGGAGTTCTGTTAGGGTCTCTATCACCTGAAAAAATGTCTTATTGTTGTATAAGGGTATAAGGTTTTTCTTTTATAACCCAGAAACTACCTCTCCATTTTCGATGTGGGATAACAGGATATCACAATCTAACCCTCTTAGGGCAGCATGTCCCAGTGCAGTAGCCTGCCAGCTCCGGTAGCCTGCCAGTTCTTATCGACTTGCCCACTCTGTAGCCCGCCCATGTGTCACGCGAGATGGCAGAGGCCCACACTTGAAAGTGGAAAGAGTCAGCTCTGATACCATTTGTAACACCTCAACTCTTCTCGTGGCAATGATATTGTCCGTTTTGGACAAAAACCCTTACAGTTTTGTTCTTCCCAGGGGGTCACCCATCTTGCATTGCTCCAGCCCAAATACGCTTAACTGCGGAGTTCTACTAGGGTCTCTACCACCTGAAAAATGTCTTGTTGCTGTATAAGGGTCAAGAATTTGGCTTATTTTGGCTTGTTTTCTTATTTATCTTGTATTTTGTTAGTTTATCTTACTTTTTATTAGTAAAAAATAAAATAAATATATATTAAAACTTTATATATTACTTAGTTATAAGTCAACTTTTAAAGATATATGCTTAAATGTTTTAAATAACATAAAAATAAGTGTTTTTTTTTGCATGATTTTAATCTTTAATAAGTTAGAATTTTAATAAAATAAAAATGATAGTATAATAACCGTGTTATTTAGATTTACAAATAAAAGAAATAACTTTTAAACCATAGCTAAATTATGGTTTCCTCATGTGTTATTGGCTAGATTTGAATGTGTCAAGACGAGTAATTGAATCAATTTTTGCTAGACCAGGTGAGTTTTTGATATCTGAACTAGTTTTTATTTTACGTGGATGCCTGATATGTTACATGGTTAAAGAATGAAAATGAATGGTGAAAATGAAAACGAATAAAAATGATGCATGAATAAATGATAGGTTAAACGGCGTCCTGGCCACTGGGAGACGATAAGCATATCAACGAGGCGAGACAATAAGGGTGGGGGCCACGACCAGGTGGCTATAAGAAATGATTATGTCCACCGTATAAAATGTGGGGTCGCTCTCTACCGAATTCTGGCTAACCGTTTAATATATATATCATTCTAACACTGTGCAATAATTAAGAGTTCAGATATTATTGAATTCACACTAGCATTGCTAATGGATGTTGAAAAACTTTCAGATGACGCTTGAATGCATGGAGGAACCGATAGCAGGGAAAGATAGTTTAATTTATTCATAATTTTATTTCAAGTTCTGTAATTATTGCATTTCTATTTCTATATCTGGCTATAATGGTTGAATGTTGAACGCACTGTTAGAAGCTCTGAGAGTTTTAAATGACTTACTAGGAATGTTTATTGAAAAATAATTTCTTTCAATGAATAAGTTACTTTTATCTCAAAATGCAGGATGATTTTGAATAAGTTTGTTTAAAAAGTAAAGAAAAAAAATTTAGTTGGCAAAATTTAAAATAAGGAGCGAAAAATAAAGAAAGAAAGAGGCATTTGTTGGGTTTTGACTCACTGACAGGTCACAGACGCTATATATGAAAATGAGTCGTGACAGTAATTTAGAGTTTGGTTCTTATCTCTAAAAAAATAGCTAAAATGGGAGTTTAGACCAAATCACCCTAAAATAAAGTGTAAGAATACTAATGATATTATTTTTAATAAAGTACCATCTAGAATTTTTTAAAAGAATTGTAAAAATATTTATAAAAAGTTTTAAATTCATTTCGTTTCAATAAAACTTGTTTAGGTATATTGTACAATGTTTTCATGTGTTTCAAAACTAAAATTTTATTATTCCACTAGTGTTTTGTTTTGGTCGCTTAGAAAACAAAAACATCTTGGCCATTTCGATGAAAACAAATGAAAATTGTCGTATGGGTGTATAGTAAAAGCAATGCTGCATGGTGAAATACTGACCAAATTCCTCCTTGAGTTTCCTTTTATGGTCCATGGTCAAGTAGAAGCATTGGTCATGAATTGGATGAACCACCTAATCAAAGCAAGAAACTTTTTCAGAGCCAATATGCATCCGACGCTGCTAAATTGAAGCTTTGTTAGTCAAAACTTACCTGTTCAACTGGGGAACAATAAGTGTGCCTAAATTCTGTAGAGTGCTTCCTGAGATATTCTTGTAACTTCGGTACATCTTCCCTCCTAAAGATGTCCCACAGTGCACCACCCGTTTCTTCCAATGTTCCTTCAAGTGAAATAGAGTGCCCTTCATGCTCACTGACGGGATCTGTGATTACTTCACTAGCTTCTGATGGCTGCTTGCTTGTACTGACAATCTGTTCAGTTGCCATCACCCCACAAAATGCACCTGCAACCTCTATTTCATTATCCTCATGTTTCATATATGAGGTGCCCAAATCCTCTCTCTGCTCAATGACACCATTACAAGGTCTAGTTGTATCTTCATTCATCTCTCGAGCAAGGCATTCTAGATCATCTTGAGCTTGATGCTTCTTTTTCAGCCTTTCAACCGCAGCACGCTGCTGATCATCCAAGTCAGTTTCTGCAGTGTGCGTCAAAATATTCACCTGCCACAGCCAAAATATGCAAGTCAGTTTCTTCCAGTACAATGTTTGTGTCTACATATTCTAATTATAGGAGAAACATCAGGAAACTTGCAAATAAACAGATTAATGAGCAAGAAAAAAAGATTCTTAACCATGTAATAAATAACGGCATAGAAACCAAACCCCACCTCCCCC
>JAOTRH010000026.1:1053752-1067623 GCA_034768845.1 Heliamphora exappendiculata | reverse complement strand
AACCAACCCCCCCCCCCCCCCCCCCCACAAAAAAAACAAAAAACAAAAGAGAAGAAGATAAACTCAGGCAAAAGAAAATGGAAATGCATGGTGGCTCCATGGTTCGTAACAAGTGGTGACTTTACAAAATTTAAACTACAGACTATAATCCTGACAGGTTTTAAAACCTACCGCATCTGACATATCACAATGAAGCTTAGTTACGGAATCTCCTCTGCCAAGCTCTTCGAGAATCCCATATGCAATATATGTCTTTGGACCTAAATCAGGCTTTAGGATACCTTGAGGCAATTTCACCACAAGATTAAGAAAACCAGCCCTAGGATCTGTGTATTCCTGGAAGGGCAACGCACTAATAAACTCGTCACAGTGGCGTGGCAACAAATCCTCAAATTTATCGGATGGAGGCCAGTCCTTAAGCTTAAGCATCTCAGGCCAGAAATTATTATACCTTCTTCCATCTGTATAACCTTTAAAAAACTGGCGTGTATTTATCTCCACCTGCAATTTGTAACAGAAAACATGATTCAGGAAGGAAAAAAAAAACTAATTTGCCACTTTTTCATCAGTTAGATGAACATTTGGAGTGGAAGTGCATTTGCCTCCGATGTTTCAAATGGCAATGACATGAAAGGGACAAGAGAAATATGTAAGAGTAAAAGTACATGTCCACATACCGTAACTTTAGCCATCAAGAACCATTAAATTAGAACCAACGCTGTAATAAAACTACTGATACAAAAGTTGCAGTTCATATTCAAGACAGCTATCAGATTAAGAACATGAAACGAAGAGATCAAGTGCTCATCAAGAAGTGTACAAGATGCTTATGCACATTATGTTATCTACGACAAAAGATGGCCCAAAAATGTAAATTAAGATGCCAGAAGAGATGTCAGGACTAACCTCACAACCAGCCAGGCAATCAATAGCCTTCACTTCTGCCAGCTTTGAACTAACCTTCGAATCCAAGTTTTCACAGAGTGCGCGCCACATGACCATTGGCTCCCAGCTCAAACCAGTCGTCTGCTCAAGAACATGTCGAACAATCACGGGTTCACCATTTGACCAATGCGTCTGGAAATGCAAGAGTTCTTCCTCCTTTAGGGCATCCCTTGAATCCGGGCAATACAAGTGGTTGTCACCTGAGCCTTCTCTAGAGGAAGCTTTCCTTGACATCTTGTAGCCTGTGTTGAGATAATTAGGCTTGCAGATTGTTTGGTCCGCTTCACATTTCCTTAATATTTCTTCTGCTTTGGCCCTTAAGTTTGAAATCCAATCCTGTGGAAGAATACGCTTGAGCTGCAGCACACAATTCCCACATCCACCCATTTCTTTTTGTGCACAAGTTATACTTCCATCATCATTGGAAACCCATTTTCTCAATGGCTTGTGGTCCTCAGAAGTTTCCACATGACAAAATTTTGGTGAAGGATCTCCCCCATGAATGTAATTGTAGCCTCTGTCCATACACCGGAAAACTACTTTGTTGCCACCACCTAAAGCCTCTCCATTCCAAATCTCTCGGCAACAACTAAGACATAGCTCAAACGAGCAATTTGGGCAACTTCGATGGAGGTCAGTGATTGAGGTTGCACAGTAGTTACTGCTCCAAGGCAAGAAAAGCTCTAAAAGTAAGATATTGCAGAATAATATATACAAATAAAATCATGTAGTTAATCTAAAGCCAGGAAAAGATCACAAACTCACCAATACACACGCTCATCATCATGACAAATGGACTCCTGTATCTTGATTGACGATGATTCCACCCCTATATACATTTACAAATAGTCAGCAACATAATTCAAAGACTCTTTGAACTTTTCAAAGAGATATATACCTTGAATCAAAGCCTCCAAATCTATCTCCTCTGCTTGTTCTTGAATAATTTGTTTCACAAATGGAAGAAGAGACCCTATCAAATAATGAAGATGCTGAACCTTCTCGTGATCAATAAGATCCCGTTTTGATGCCTGAAGAATAAAAACTATCAAACAGTTTCTCCAAAAAGAAAATATAGATAAATATGTTTTCCAGTAACAAAAGAAAAGGCCAACCTTAATTATGCCACTTGAGTGCAAACACACATTGCAATTGCAATTTCTGCGGCAAAATGGACAATTCTCTGCAACTTCTTCTTCTGACAAATTCAGGTACCTATTTACCCAAGCGAGATAAGATCTTTCTCATCAATTTTATCAATTAGTTGATAATTATTAGTTCTGGTTTTCATATTTTTATTATTGTGATACCGATCTTGATCCCGTCGTTAACATCAATTTTCACATTGAGAGTGAGAGAGAGAAATGAAAATCTTTAAAAGTAAACATTGCAAGTTTGCAACAGAACTAAAAAAACTTTCATTGAAAGAAGAGGAGAACAGGAAGAAAGCTACCACTGCTTGATACACTGGATACAATACAGTTTCTGTTCGCATTTGGTGCAAGGAATCACAATTCTTCTGTCATTCCTCTTGCACTGATGACACTTCAAGTGCTCTTCCCCATCTTCCTGCTTTAAACAAGTATGCTATTGTTATCCAGTAGATATTCTCCAAGAACCAAAGTAAGATGCAAAACAAGGAAAAAAATTCCAATAATAAATATGTATGAATATGCGAGGCAGTTCGAACCTTATGATTCCTTGTTGCGCATCTGTCAACTCTATGTAGGTCACTTTTGGTAACTGGAACTGAGGAACAGGAAGAAGATGAAGAAGAAGATAATTGGCAAAATAACAAGTTTCCAGACTCACAGTTTTTCCCCCTCATATCCGTTGAACTTCTTCTCGTCTTCAAACCATTTGAATTGCTACTTCTGTTCTTTGTCTCTTCTTCCACAAGAAACAGATTTTCTTGATCATCTACCCAATAACCATAATAGTATTCTTTTCCAAACCCACTATTTTTGTGCAGGGAACTACGACATCTTTCTGAAATCCTTCTACAAGTTGAGCTTTGAAGTTCTCCAGTTAATGAAGTTTTTGTTATCGTTGATGATAACCCTCCATTTTCATTTCCCTCTTCATCACCTTCATTAGTTTCCCCATCACTCACAGAATATTCATCATTGAGAATTCTTTTCTTGCTTAAGGCACCATAATGCTTCCACGAATATTTTTTTCTATTGCAGCTTTCATCTTCTTGGGGTACCCTTCTTTTTTTAAATGAACTTTTTGCTCTCGCCAATGATTTACCCTTTATGTTCTGTTCCTTCCCCCCCTCCTCCTCCTCCTCCTCCTCATCATCATCATCATCATCATCATCATTAGCAGCATCTTCATATTTGTCCCCTATAAATTCACATAAAAGACTCCCTTGCTTTCTTGAGGTACCCCGACGCTTCTCAGAGCTTCCGCCAACAGGCCCTTTACTTTCTCGAGCTATCTTTTTCTCGATTGAAGATAATGGCCCCACACTGTACTCCATATACTCATCATCATCGGCCTCATCAGAGATAGACTTCCGCTTAAGACTCATTTTCTGGTTTGAGGCACCCTCGGGTTTCCTTACAACTTTTCTACCAATTGAGCCTTTGCTTTCTTGAGTTTTCCTTCTATTCTTAACTGACGACTTTCTTCTTATTGGGGATGACCCTGCACTGTACTGCTTGTTATCGTCATCATCTTTGCATTCACTCATAAATAATCCATGTTCAAGTCTTCTTTTCTTAATTGACGCAATCCAGAGCATCCCTGAGGTTCTGCTACCATTTGATCCTTTGCTTTGTCCTTTACTACTTCGCTTAAGTAAACATTTTGTTTTAACTGATGGTGATCGCGGACAGTACTCCTCATCCACATCCTCCACATGTTCTCTTATGTGATCATCACAATTCATAAAGTCTTGAATTTTTCTTTTCCTTGCAATCTGGGGAAAAACAGGGGTTTTGGGGATCATCTGCATTTTATTATCAGCACAAGAGTTCAATCGACATTGCCAAGTCTCCCTGCAGATTGAAAGAGAGGAGAATCACATTAAATCTGAAGAGTAAATTAACAATTTTTACTTGAGCCATTGGCTACGGCCATAGTGTCTCATTTGATGAATAACATTACAAAGGAAAACATTTGTTTTGACAAACCAATTACAGCAATTCACCATGTCGCATTGCAGGAAAAATGAATCAAAATCTTCACTGTGTTTGCATTGCATGCATTCACTCTTGCTCATCAATTCAAACTCAGCACATAATATATCATCTGGAGATTATACGGAGACCAAGATAACTCGGTTGACTCAAGTAAACTGAATTGGCTCAACAAACTCAACACATTCCACTGCTTCTAAAAGGAAAACGAAAGAAGAAATTAGGGTTCACAGATCCCAAAATCCACGCGATTCAGTGAGAATCTCATCGTAACTAATTAATTCACGGTCCTGAGGCCCCAGCCTTCATTCGTTACATAAATATCAAATGTCTTACGCGTAATATAAGAATTATACGTACGAATATAACAAGATTCGACAGAATCGTTTATTGATCGAATAATAAACGCTTGGGGGAGCGAGAAGTGATCTGCGGCGGACTCACCTGATCAATCGAATCTTTCAACCAATTCCTGTTCGGAATCATATGCTTCGGAGAGTTGATTGGCGCAACAAAACGAATCATAGTGCAATTGAATATGATGGATCCAGTGAAGGTTATTGATAGAAGAAGAAGAAGAAGAAGAAGAAGTGCAGTCTGCGATCCTTGCAAATAAAGGTTTCTCGAGAGAACAGAACACATGTTGAGTTCTTGAATGTGTGTATATTTATAGAGAGAGAGAGAATCGGAGATAACCCGGGGGCGAGGGCAGTAAGGGCAAAACAGTGGGCTCCTGTGTGGCCCAAAGTATAGTAAAATACCTATGATCATTTACCATGGTTTTTTTTTTTAAAATAAAAGAATTATTTCACGACTAATTTTATTTTTTTTAAAAGGCCCATATATTTTAAATTTATTTTTAAAAATATTTTTGCTAAAAAATAAAGATGATATCAAACAATTGGAATTTTATCTGAAAATTTATTTTTTAAAATATTTTGTAAATATTTTTTTTAAAAAATATTTTCTAATTTTTTTTAATTAAGAATCAAGAAAAATTAACAACGTAAAAAAACGATGGTAAATGATGCAATACCAATTAAAAAAGAATTAGAGTGGATAAACAACTTCTCAACTCGCTAATATAAGAAAAGAAATAGTATTGTAAACATAAGAAAACGATGGTAAATGATACAATACGAAATAAAACATAAGAAAATAAAGGAAAAATGATACACTTGGTAATTAATTTTTAAATTAATTTTTTAAAATTTTAACAAAAAATAAAAAACGTGTAAAAAACTTGTCCACCCGTTGACTCGCTAACCCAATTAACCCAATCGGTACGTATTGCGTAAGTGAGTAAGTTGCATAAAAAAAAATAAAAATAATTAATTAATTACGGGTTATATTTTTTCTATTCTCTATCAATTCAACTCGCATAAAGCATATATATAATATTAATTATTGTGTTTTTGTATGCGACGAATCTCAACTTTAAATATATTTATATTTATATAATTTTTTTTATAAATCATAAGAAATATATTAGAACATTTATTATTTTAATTACTACTTTATATATTGTGAATATTTTTTTAATAAGAATGTAATATAAATATTATTGCTAGAGATATTTAATTATGCTATTATTATTATTATTAAATTATTATTATTATTTATAGTTAGTATTTTTCTTGACGTATTAATATGATTTTTAAAAAAAAAATTACAATACGTTTTTATATTTTAGAAACAAATTTTAAAAAAATAATATTAAAATTTTATAATTTTTTAATCTGTCAAACCACCTAAATCGCGAGTTAAAACCGCTAAAAAAAATCACCAAATCTATTAGTTTTAATAATCAGTGAACTGACAGTGAATTAAAAAATAATTACCCCTGAATATGAGTTTTTTGATAAATTTTTTTCCACCCGTCCTAACCCAACCTACCCACACCTCTACTTGTAATATAAGAAAATTAAGTAGACTAATTTTTCAATTTTAAGAAGTTAAGAAATTATTGTTTTTAATGCGCTCCAATACATGTTATATCTCATTAAAAAGTTAAAAATATGTTTTTTACATATTACAAACTCATATCTAATGAGTATTAATGGACCATAATATTGTAATTTAAATATTTAAAGAAAAGTAGTTACTCAATAATTTATTTTTATTTTTTAATCAAAAACATTAAAAAGTAAAAAAAAATTAAAAAAAATTGTTTACCAAAATTAAAAATTAACACTCCTAGATATCACTATCTAGCAATATCCTATTATGCTGCCATCTATGTGGCTAAAAATTTAGAGTGATACTATTCAATTAAAATCATAATAATAATAATAATAATAATAAATAAAATCGATAAAAATAAATAAATAAATAAATATATGAAAATTTCTTAGTCTGTCCTTCCCAGAATAAAGGAAGGTCTACTAATATCTAATAAAATTCTGAAAATAGATCTTTCTTTCTATTTTGTAGCATATTGATGTAATAGGCAATTAACATAACAAGATTACGTATAGAGATGGAAATTTCCTAAATTGATGATCAATTAACGATTTACTTTTTTATTATTATATAATTTAGAGTTGTATGTTTTCAATCAAAATCACCATCATCAGAATAATAAATGGAATCTTTTAGTCCTTCTTAAGAAAAATGGAGATTTTGCTTTAAAGTCGATTGGAAATTTTAATTTTTTTTGTAATTTTTTTTTTTAACAAAAAAGAAATACTAAAAACTCGAATTTAACTCGATTTTAACCACAAAATGCTAATAAATTTGAATCTACATAAGAAGAAGTCAAATACTGAAGATGTGAATCTTTAGTATTTGACAATATTACCTTGAATGAGGAATGAACTTCTTTCCTTGATCCAAAATAGAACTTTCTTCACAATCTTTAGGAGGATTTGTGAAATCCTTTTCCTTCCCTTTCCCCTTTCTACTACTGCAAGAGCCAATTAAGACAATGAAAAGAAACTAAAAAATGAGGGTCCTATGTGCAATTATTTTGATAATGGCATGGTTCTTAGATGTGGCCTTTGATTTGGCTTTTAGTACAAAGCAAAAGTATGGTTAACTTATAATTGTGTGGATTATCATTGAAGCAACTTTTTAGAAAGATCCACCAAATCAGGTTGGATAATGCCATTTGAAGATAGGAAATTTGAAAATTAAGAAATCCTGAGTTGGCACCAAGAAATTATTATCTGTATCTTTGTGCTTTTAATTTGTAATTTAATGAAAAAAAATCAGCCTCTCTCTCTCTCTCTCTCTCTCTCTCTATATATATATATATATATATATATATATATATTTATTTGGTATTTAATGACATTCATAATAATATTTACTATGAGCAAAGGATTAATATTTATAGAATCATTGCATACATGGATGTGTTGCTAGCATTTTTTTGTTGTACAAAAACAATTGGAAAAGTTTAATGAGAATAAATTTTAATATTTTAATATTTTTGATTATTGCTAACTGTTAACTAATAAAATAGATAAATTTATAAAAAGAATAAAAAATTTCATAAAAGAGATGTAATTTTCTAAACTACATAAATGTTTGCGTATTAATTACAAATCGAGATGCCAATATATTTTAAATAAAAATGTCAGTATATTTTATATTTTATTTTTTTATAAATTAATTTAAAAAAAATGGGACCCACCCTTACTTTTATTTTGACAATTATTCAAATCCAATTTAATTCCAATGCCATTAAAGGCGTTATGAGGCTTAAATCAGCAAACTTGACCATTCAAGAACTCATTTGATGAACATTTTTAAAATTTAAAATTTATAATTGCAAATTAAAAAAATAAACAAAAAAAATATTTTATAATTCTTCCCACTCTCGTAGTAAGTGCGAGTAACGAAGCAAAGCTGAGTGATAATGAGGGCGAGGGAAGAACGAGCGGTCTGGGAAAGAATTATGGAAAGAAAGAAAAAAAAAAAGAAATGATAAGCTACTGAAGGGTAACATTTTTATCTTCAGTCATACTTCTGGTATGAGGTTGACAGATAAATAAAGGTCATGTGATGAGAAGCCTTCCTTCAGCAAATTAACATTCAAAACAAAATGTATATGTGTACTCCCAAAAAGTTGCTACACTTTGTCCATGTAATAATGTAACAATTAACCCACTAAATACAGTATTTGATAAAAATAAATTAAAAAAAAAAAAAAGAGGAAAAAACATCCATGTCTCACCAAAGTTACATAACTTTAAAACTGTTTTCCTACAAATCAAATTAGAAAAGTAATTAGGAGATAAAACAGAAATTATATATATAATGATCTCTTCAATTAATTGATACAAATAATTTGTTATTTATATATAAATATCCATTATTAGTTTTGTAATCATATAAACTACATTATATATTACATGAAAGAGAGAGAGAGAGAGAGAGAGAGAGAGAGAGAGAGAGAGAGAGAGAGAGATCATTTTTCACTTTCGGGATAAATAGTTTCCAAAACATAATCCTTCATAAGTCTTGTGTTAGATTCACTAACCATCTGCAAAAAAATAAAAAACACATGAACTAAAATGATGATATATACAGATGAATATAGATGAAGAAAAGAAGTTTTTCATAAGACAACAATAATAATAGGGAATCCTTTACCTTGGAAGCTAAGCGCTTTAAGTTATCCCACTCGAAATCGTTCTTGCAATATGCAGATCTAACCTGATTAATATGAATTCCAATCTTGTTAGCCCAAAGACTAAATAAATTTAAGAGATTGCACAAATTATTGAGCCCAAGTATGGGATTAATTTGAAGATTCTCAAGAAACAACTCCCAACTTACCTCTAATATGCGCAAAGCTGCAGCAACATGAGCCATTTGCAATTCCAACACATCCAATGCCAAGACAAGCAAATCAATTCTCAAGAATCAGACTTCAAATGACTATTTGTTTGCCACAAAAAGGTGTAACCATAATATCACATTCGAGAGGAAAGATCAAAATTAGAGGCTGATAGAAAAGCCAGGATACGGCCTCGTGTGAGTAGGAAACAAAAAATATCTATTCTAATTCTATCATTAACTATGGGTTCAAATCTAAGAGAAATTCTAAAAAATCTTTGCTAACCTTCATTTTTTTTTTTTTCCTTTTTGAATGATAAGGAGGAAAAAACTTTGGTCAAAAGAAAAATGCCATTTTGAAGGTTTATCAACAGTTTGATCTCTAAGTAAATTACTAGTTTAATAGCATAAATAAAAAATTAATAACAAGGTTCAAAATAGTAAATTCAAATTATTAGTATTAGCATATATATATATATATATATATATATATATATACGAGCAGTTCTGCCCACGTGTTGCGCGCGGGTCATGTAAGAAATGTGAGAGATTGAGATTGTGTGGTAGTTGTTTTTATCCTTTTAACATTTTTCAAATGTTTTGAAAAAGAACACAAATAATTAAAATATCAAATTATTTTATCACTATTTTTTGTAGATTAAAAAATAACAAAAGTTTCACCAAGTGAGGAGTTTCCTTATTATAATTGTGTGTGTGTGTGTGTGTGTGTGTAGAGGGTTAAAATAGGGATCTACAGCTCCCGTCCAAGCTATCTGAATAGTTCGAAGTGCTATTTGAGTGTTCCTACATAATAAATGGGTGAGATACCCACCGGTGACCTTTGCCCTCTGGAGTGTAGGTTATTTATAGGGAAAAATATACTTGACTCACATTTGGGATCCAACCAAAGCAGGTTGGGTTGTCATCTCTCACTTTGATTAAGGGTCAGCTGTCAAGCCGATGGTGACTTATCATTGTCATCATTCATATATTTTTACAAATTCTTTTTGTCTTGTTAAGTTGTCCATTGGTACCCATGCCCAGTTTAAATTAGATCAACTTTTCCTAACACCCTGGCCTCAGGGTGGGCCCAATGGCTACTAATCTCTTATCATGTGCTTCACCTCTTGATAAGTGTATTATGGACACTGATTACCATATACCATGCTCCAAGCACGACTTTGAGATTTCTCAACACGTGTTGCTCGGTCATAGATGCCGAACAGTTCCTCATGCAGATCGGCTAGGAGCCACTCATAGTTAAGGTCGGGTTACATGGCCACTGCTCGACCTCACCTGCCCCGTGCTTAGAAGCTCGGGAAACCTCTGCAGCAGTATTCGGCCGCCTTTCCGAGTTAGGATGGATGCCCCGAGGCTTTACGTCACGGCCAGGTGTCCGGCGGCACTGTACGGCGCTATCTACATGGATGCTAGGTGGTCCTACTCATAATTCGATCCCCCCAATATATATAAACTAAACTAAACTAAATTTGTATTATACACAGGACATGGAAGGGGTATCACAAAAGCTTTCACTTCCTCTAGAGACACCACAGACAGGAAAATGAGAGAGGAAAATGAGAGTATGATGTTATTCGCACACATGATAGAGCTACCGCGTGCTCGAGTCACTTCTTTACATTCCATTCCTTAGTATTTATTTGGGTCATAGAATGGATTTAGAGATAATCAAGTTCAAATTGATGACTTCTACGTTGTCCAAGTGACAATCTACTGCCTGTTCAAAGCTGATCGAATCATGAACCATTCGTTTCACCTCTCGGTTGGCGTTTGCCAGCCACTAGAGCAAGTAATAGAATCACCCTTCTATTTACTGTTGTCAACTAATCTTTTTAATGTTCGATTACACTATGTAAGTACATTTTTGTGAATGCTATTCCGATTAAGTGGGTCTTATACCATCTTCTTTCTCATTTCGAGGAAAAAGGTGCAGGAGGAAAAGAAACAAAATTCACATTTTCATTGGTCTAAATTGTGAAATCTATCCTACATTTGATGACAAAGCCCAAAAACAAAGTGGGTAATATTCACTACAAGTGGAAGAACAAATTTATTTTCGGAAAACATAAATTGTTTTGTGAATATACCTAAACTCTTATGCTGCGGAGATTCCCTCATCAAATCTGCACAGAACTTGTCCCCATCATTCAAAGGGTGCCTATCCACAAATTCCATCAAATCTTGATATGCCTCAGGGTTATAGCTCTGTTCTGTCAAATAAACCTTTACAGATGAAATGAACCAAATATATACCCATGTTTATATATCAATTTCAAGCTTGTTTTCAAACCCTAAAAAGACTTCAGTAGGAGAATGTTCTAGCTTGTAATCTTATTGCTGATGCAAACTCAGAAAAAATAATAGCAAAGATATGCGTGTGCATATACAAGAATGGAACAAAAAGGAGTAGGAAGAACCTGAAGCTGTGCAGTAACAATCCTAACTGCTACATAAGTGAAGAAATGGTGGAGGTTGTTGGCTGCCTTGGCTTCTGGTGATGCTTCTCCAAATCCTGCAAGTAATCTTGCTAATAAGTTCAAATATACGTATTTATTATTATTAAATTGAATCAAAGGAGAAAATAACATACAAACTACTACACAAAAATGCAGGGTTTAAGTAGTTTAGCTTAAAGCTTATGTCAAGTTGCTAAACAAATTATAAGAGAAATTGGGTTAAACCGTATCAAATGAGAAACTGAGACGCAAAATACCGTAGAAAAATACAATATTTGCATAACTCGGCTTAAAGCCTAAGTTCATATACAAAAATTGATGTACGATCTATAACTTTTTTTTAAATAATTAAAGGTATATTAACCAAAATTAAAAATATATAAAAGAGTTCGATTAACACTCCTAAGGGTCGACAATACGATGCTAGAGCAAATTATCAAAATACAAAATCATAGCAAGCCTAAAAACTCTCTAAGAGACCGAGAGTTAGGAAAAAACTTACTCTTTTTACTTGAGCACGATTTTTTAAGCTTATTCAAATGAATTAATTTTTTTCTAACAAGTTTAAAATTTTTAATTCTTTCCGAGAACTTCTTTTTATTATCACCACTTGGCGGAGTTGTCCAAAGGCCAACAAAGTTTCAATCTTACATGATCTATAACTGTAAAAAGAAAAATAAAATGAGCCAACAGCATTAATAACTTTCACATAAAATATTCTAAATTCCAAAAGTCCCTATATATATATATATAAAATAAATTCTAATACAATAAATCGGATGGGGCTTACCCCAAATCTAATTAAACAAGTTATAAGAGAAATCGAAACCCAGAAAAGCGGGGGGTTGAGGGGAATTACCCACCTGGGACATACATCTTGTGACAGTTGAAATGAGTGGGTTGAGAAATCCTCTGCTTCCATGGCCGGAAAGGAGGAGCTCTGCTTCTTCTGCTGGGATTGAGCGGGGAAAAAGAGAGCTGAGAGAGTGGAAGAATTGTGGAGGATTCCATGGATAAAAGATCAGCTAACTATCTGAAATCACTGGCCGACAAATGAAGATCCTACCTTCAGCCAAAATATTGTGCGGAAAGAAAGAAAATATCTCTCAGGCCCTGTTTGGGATTTCTTAAAAATTAGCTTTTTTATAAATTAAAAAAAAAACAGCTTACAACTTGTAGTATTTGGCCAAGCCTCTCTAAAAATTCACTAATTTTAATTTTTTTTAAGAAAAACAAATTTATATAAATTTCAATCACTTAATTCAGTAAAATAACTATATTATGTTTAATTAAAAAATAAATTCTCCTTACAAAAAAAATATGTCAATAATATCTTAAATATTAAAATTTAAAAGAAAAAATACATGTAATTTAATTTATAATAATAATTAAATAAATTATTTATATAAAAAATGTAATTAATTAAAAAATAAATAATCACGTAATTGAATAACTAACAAAAACTTATGGTATGCACGAGATCTTAATTATAAAAAATAAATAAATATTTTTAGATTACTTTTATTTATTTAAAATATTCTTAATACCAAAGTTATACAAAAAAAAAAATTACTTAGAAAAGATAATGCTCAAGCAATAAATTTTGAGAATAAATATATCATAAATTAAAATTTAAATTAGAAGCTGCGCTTAAATTTTAAAATAAAAATATTTAAATTAAAATTTAAATTAAAAGTTGCTTGAACATTACCTTCTCAGGTGATTTTCGTATAAAATTAATATTAAAATATTTAAAATAATAATTTATTTTTTATAATTAAGGTACAGTGCATAGTATGGATTTATACTGGTTAATAAAAAAGAAATAAAAAAAAGAGAAATAATTGTATTTTTTTTTATTTTTTTTGAATAAATAAAAAAAAGAAGATTATCATTTCTCTTCTATCATATTTGGTTAGACACAGTGAGAGAAAAAAAAGTACGTACTATTACTAAATTAACTCTATTTTAAAATAAGAATAGTTAATATATTTGTTTTTAGAGGATTAATATTAACATTACAGGAATAAAAAAGCATTTAAATAGTTTTTTTTCTCTTAAAATCTCTTCATTTTTTAGAAATTAAAAAAAATGATTTTAAGCGATTACAAAATTTCTTAATTTCTTTTTATTTCTGTTGATTTTTATTTTTTTAAATTATCTAAATAAGTAATTAGAGTGATAACATAATAATTTTATTTATTTTCTTTTCAAATCACTCAATTCAAACAAACGGTATGTGTGGAAGCTTGTGATAATTTGTGATAATTTTTGAATGAAAGTTTGCAATATTCTTGTGTAGAGATTTGATTTTTGAGCGTTGTATTGTTCTTATATGTGGAGATGTCAATTTTTTTTATTTCGTCTTATTTTTGTATATTTTTATCATGTTATATATGATTTTTTTGTCCTAAATAACAAACGGAACTAGACATAATCGCTATTTCTCCCGTTCTATTTCTTTTGTTTCACCATTGATTACATAAAATATATATATTTTAAATATAAATATATGTAT
>JAOTRH010000026.1:1020670-1053652 GCA_034768845.1 Heliamphora exappendiculata | reverse complement strand
TACTCTAGAGCTCAAACCTTACTCTTATTTTGCCTTTGGAACTCGACGACCATCGCCGCACCTCTCCTTGACAATCCCCCAGCCATGTACTCGTGCCACCACCTCACCTTGCCAACGCCCTCCCTTTCTCCTCTTTGTCAGTTAATAATCGTGTAGGGATTTGAACATCAATTTCTGAACATGAACGGAAGCAATTCGCGCACAAAAAATAAAAAATAATAAACATTGAGAATTTACGTAATTCGGCCTACACTGGCCTACGTCCATGAGCGAGAGAAAAAATATTTCACTAACGTCGAATGTGAAGGAGTACAGAACCCGTCTCCTTTCTCTTTACTAGCTAACTTCTCAATTTTTTGACTCACGACCTTCTCCCTAAAACTCAACTAGTATCCTATTTATAGGCACACATGTAGATATCCTAAAAAATTTTAGTCTGCTCATTTTATCATAAACTCTATACATAAAAAATTCTAATAGATTCTTAATTTCATCCCAACTCAATTACATATAGACCAAAAATAAAATAAAATAAAATAAAGGCCTGGTAAAATACAAGCCACAGCCTAACAAACTCTACATTGGCTTGAATTTTACAAACCACATTGAAGATAGCCAGCGTTAATGTTGATTCTACCATTGTTGTCGTCGATATGCCACACCAAAATAGCATGGCCCATACCTCTATACAGAAGTGTTCGCACCCCAACTCGGGTGCCCCACAAAGACCATTACTTTACAGAAGAACGTGGCCCATCTCTCCCATTTTGTGCACATAACTGGAGATATTATCGCCACTAACCAAATCAAGAGCAAATGAGACTCGTTTCTGTCGAGGTATACACCTGTCTGTCATGTCTATCGTACTAGTCTCGTTGCCCGGAGCTTTCCTATGAATATCTATCAACTGTTGCTCTTGTATTTTGTCGGCATCCTGCACATCATCTGATTTTATTACCTGCACACTTTCGTGTACCCCTATGCTTATTCCGTGTATTTTTTCGCAACTGTTGTTCACCATGATCACCCTTACACTTTTTCGTGTATATCGTCTACCTATACTACTCATTTAATGTCTAGAAGTAGCTCTACCTGTCACAACATTTTCTACAAGCTTGTATAGGTTGTTAATCATTTGTCCATGCAGTACGTTCATATTTCTCTTTGAAACCCAAAGAATTACACCTCCAAATGAGAATCTGCCACCTCTCGAATCCAGCATCCCTAGAGAAATCAAATTCTTCCTTAGATTCAGCATGTGTCTAACATCAGTAAAGATCAAAATGGTCCCATCAAGCCTGCAAAACCGCACTACCCCTATACCGATAACTTTGCTCACTACATTATTAGTTATCCTGACAGTACCCCAATCGCATGCTTGATACGTATCAAAATACTCTCTAACTGCACATAAGTAGAACGAACATCCAGAATCTAATATCCAATCTGATTTGCTCATACCTGAAGTAACTGCGAGCACCTCTGATTCTTCATAATCGGAGCCCTCTATAACAGCTGTCTCTGATGATTATTCTTTTCTCTTGTCAACCTTGTACTTCAGACAATTCCTCTTCAGATGACTTTTCTTGTCACAATAGTAGCACTTCCTTGTGTAATCTTTCGACTTGGAATGACCTTTCTTCTTAGATCCATCTTGCTTCACTGTCGCCCTACCTCTGACTTTTTCACTGCCTGATGCAACAATGATGCCATCTCCATGTGATATGTCACTCTCCCTCTTTTTCAACATCTCATGACATATGAGAGCAACAACAACCTCATCTAATTTGACGGTATCTTTTTCAAACACCAGTGTAGTCCTAGATGTTCGTATGACGAAGATAATAAAACTAACAAAAGAATTTCTTTATCCTCATCTTCGATTTTTACGCCGATAGAATCTAATTATGTCCGTATCCTGTTAAATTCGTCCAAGTGCTCCATGAAGTTCGCTCACTCTGTCATCTGAAGTGCATACAGCTATTTTTTTAAAAAGAATTAATTCGTCAATGTCTTAGACTTGTACCTGCTTTCTAACTTAGCTTAGAGTTTTGTCAGAACATTTTTGTTGAAGACTTCTCGAAAAGTGCTGTTACTGAGATACAACTGAATCGTGCTGTTCGCCAAGTCCCATATATCTTTTTACTTTACATCATTCGTCATTTTTAGTTTTTTTAATTTCTTCTTGAGAACCTTGATCAGCTATTCATGCGCCAAAATATTCTTTATCCTTTGCTGCCATAAGATGAAGTCGTTGTGGCCGTTAAGAGGTTCAATTACGAAATTCGAACTTTTCAACGCTATTAGATTTGTGTTTGACAATCTCCACAATTTGAACTTGTCACAATATTAGATATATATAAACCTTGTCCTACGCATCCCAAATTAATTATGATTGTACGCGATCGCTCCTGATTGTACCAGATCACACCCGATCAATCTCAATTTATGTCGATATATTCAATCCAAATAAATGGTGCAGAGATTGAAAAATCTGACCGTACCAATGAGTCCGCAGCACCAAAAAAAACCTTAGGAGACACCGCTCTCTTAAATTATTTTATTATATAACGAGCCGATATAAGAAAATAAATATGAATCATCGATTTAGCCAATACCACTGCCACACTGGATAATTGCTCTTGAATCAAATCAATATCTTTCCTCGATAAATCCACTTTTGAATCAAATCATTATCTTTCCCTTGCTTGATGGTTGAAATAAACACAACTTTCAAACAAACTGTTCCGTTTCAAAAACAATGTCCTTGTTGCTTGGTTTAAAATTTTTTGCGCCATACAGGATAAAAACCCAATCCTTTATCAATCAAAATTTTCCAAACCAATTGAAGACCAAGAAGTTCGTCTAAACAAAATTCTATCCCACTGAGAACTATTGCACCGTTTGAAAAAAAAAAAGATTTTGCTGCTGTTTCCAAAAAAATCGTGATTTAAACTGCTCCACCCAAGCATTGTTGTACCATTTGGGAAAATTTTTTGTGCTGTTGGTTCCAAAAAGAGAAAATCGTGATTTCTTACTAAAAAAAAAAAGGTTTTGTGCGCCGCTGCCCTTGACGTTTTTTTTGTGTGTGAATTAAATAATTTTTGATTTATACGATACGAAATCAAAAATTATATCTTGTTCCGATTATTTACCACAGTTTCGAATCTTTAATTGTTAGCTTTAATACCACTGTTGAAATTTAAACACCAATCTCCGAACACGAACGGAAGCAATTCACGCACAAAAAGTAAAAAATAATTAATATCGAGAATTTACGCGGTTAGGCTCACACTGACCTACGTCCATGAACAAGAGAGAAAATATTTCACTAACGTCGAATGTGAAAGATTACAGAACCCGTCTCCCTTCTCTTTACCAGCTAACTTTTTAATTTTTTGACTCGCGACCGTCTCCCTAAAACTCCACTAGTGTTTTATTTATAAGTACACACGTAGAAACCCTAAAGAATTTTAGTCAGCTCATATTACTATAAACCCTATACATAAAGAATTCTAGTGTATTTCTAATTCCATCCCAACTCAACTACATATAGATCAAAAATAAAATAAAATAAAATACAGGTCCGGTAGAATACAAGCCACATCCCAACAAATCGAGGCTTCTTTCCCTAATCTCTCGCGCTTCGTCTCCATCTTCCTTTTTCCTATTTCCTCGCAGGGAAGAGAGAGATGGAGGCAGCACGAGACAGAGAAAGGAGAATGAGGCAACACAAGAGAGGAGAGAGAGAGAGAGGAAAAGAAAGTTACGATCACTGACAAGGAGACTAGATGTTGGGAGGAGTTGGCGGATGTGGAGGCAGTGGCGCGAGTGTTATGTGTTAGGCATGCGGAGTTTGATTATTTTTTGGGGTTCGATTGATAACCCGACTTGTTCTATAGAGCGGAGGTGAGAGCCATTAGGCTCGAACCAATTGTGAGTCTTTATATTTTGTTACTTCGGTTATGATTTGTAACTTCTAACTTTGTATTGCCTTCTGTTATAGTGAAAGTTGTCACGGTTTTGTAGATGTAGCCTTAATTTTAGGTGAACCACATAAAATTATGTCTTTTGCATGCGATTGTTCTTTTCTTGTGGGTTGTTTTTAGTTTTTTGCTATAACACTAGGGGCTACAAAGTGTCAGATTGTTCTTTTCTTGTGAGTTGTTTTTAGTTTTTTGCTATAAGACTAGGGGCTACAAAGTGTCAGAGAGAGGTGGGAAAGAGCCATGGAGTTGTAATTGAGGGTGGACGATGGCAGAAGAGGGACTGCTGGTGATGGTCATCGATTGCTGGAGGCAGGACACATGTAGGGGTTAGAGATTGTAGAGTAGAACTTTACATAACAAATAAAAAAAATTAAGAGATGGTGTACTTAAATAGATTTTAGTTTATGCAATAAATGACATGGTACCGACGTAGAATACAGTAACTTCATCCTTATAAAATAAATATTATATAAGTTTATACCAAATTAAAAATAGTATAAATAAAAGATATATATTTTCATTTCCACATTCCAACAACATATTAGATTTAAGAGAGATTTTGGCTTAATTAGGTTCTATTTGGAAGTCTTGTTTTCTAATAAGTTCTAATATAAGATTAATGTTCCATTAAGTTCTATATATACATTATTTTTATACTAAAATTATCCCCCATCCCCACATTCACCTCCACAAACAACATTTTCCTTCCAACTACCGTACCATTGTCGTGCCATCGTCGCTGCCATCAGCCTTTACCTTCACCGACTAAGCCCTCCGTTGCCTGAGTCCCCATCGTTGGCATCAACTCCAGTCACCTTGTCTCCGATGCTGCCATCTTCATCCCTGTTTTCGCTATGAAAGAACTTTATTAATCACTCGAAAGAACTTCAAATATCAAAAAAGTTTTAAAAACCAAACCAACGATTCCAAACAAAAAAGGGAAACGAAATGAAGACAAGTTCAAATTCGGACAAAGAAATAGAGAGAGAGAGGGGATATTACACAAAGAATGAGATATTTGTTTAAAAAATTGAGACAATACTTGCCCCAAGCACAAATGTCTCATTTGTACAGGAATGAAACATTTTTTTGTATAACTAAAATGCTTCATTTTATACAATGGGACATTTGGTGTAGAAACGAGACATTTGTTAAAAATATATATTTAAAATATATTATTTATTTTGACAAATGAGACATTTATTTTGAGAAAATGAGACATTTGAGTTTTGAAAAATGAATACCTCATTTCTTGTTCTTGATGAATGTCTTATTTGATCATGGTAAAATGAAATACTTTACAATGCCCATGGTAAAATATCTTATTTGTTCAAGGCGAAATATTTTATTTCTACACAAATGAGACATTTTTAATTACACACAGAAAATGTCTAATTTATTTTCTTCAATGAGACATTTCATTTGAATGTCTATGTGAATGTCTCATTATTTTTGGATCTGTAAATTTTTTATTATTTTTGAACAAACAAGATATTTTATTTGTATAATTACAAATATCTCATTTGTACAAGAAAATGAGATATTGTGAAATGTTTTATTTTTCTACTAAGAAATTTATTCAATTCGGCTCGTGCTTTTTTTTATAAGAAGCTAATCCCATAATTTAAAATCATGATTTGTTGTTCTAGAGAGTTGGTGTGTGCAAATAACTTGTCAATTCGTTCCAACCCACTAACCCAACCCAACTCTGTACAGATTATGTAAGTAAGTGAGTTGGATTGAATGAGTTTAATGAAAAAACAAATAGGGACGTGGGTTGCTTGTAAGTTTATGATTTTTCAACCCTTCATCAACCTAACACGCCTATAGTATATATTAGTTATTGCAAATTTATAAATGATGAATCTCAAACTCATATATATATATATATATTTTATAATTTACAAGAAATAAACTAAAATATTTATAATTCAACACGCCATCAATCTAACACGCCTATAGCACATATCAGTTATCGCAAATTTACAAACGATGAATCTCAAACTCATATATATATATTTTATAATTTACAAGAAACAAATTAAAATATTTATGATTTTAATCACTATTTTATGTATTGTAAATATTTTTTTCAATAAGTATGCATTGCAAATATTATTAATACTAATTACAAAAAAAAAAAAATTATTAGAGATATTTAATTATGTTGTTGTTATTATTATTATTATTATTATTATTATTATTATTATTGAATGATTGTTAATATTTTTAATTAGTTTTTTACTTGACTTGTTAAATGTGATTCTTAAAAAAAAATTACAATAAATTTTTTATATTTTAAGAACTAATTTTAAAAATTTATAACCTTCTAATTCCCTAAATCGTTTTAATCATAGATTAAAACTGCTAAAAAAAAAAAAACATCACACAACTCATTTATTTTAATAATTACTGAATTAACAATAAATTAAAAAATAATTACTCATCAAAAATAAATAAATTAAATTTTTTTTACTCTGACCAGCCCCATCCTACACACTTACGGGGAGAGAGAGAGAGAGAGCTGAAAAGCGCGAGTTTCATACGTTGCTTGCCAACAACCCAACTTTTCGCCTGTATAGTGTACATACATACACATACACACGCATAATTATATTTTTGTAGTATTGTTGTTTTCCATATATTAAACAACTCCGTTCCTTTTCCTCGCCGACGCACAGCAATATATACATTTTCTCTCTCTTCATTACTCCACCAAGCTTCGAATCTCTCTTCTTCCCTGTCCCTTTCTTTAATGCCAACAACAACTTCAACAATGGCGATACCAACCGTAGACAATCTCTCCTCCTCCTCTTCTTCGTCGGCTTCACTTCCAGTTCAGTCTCTCATCTTCGCTAGGTCATCATCACAAGTTCTCCAACTGTAAAAAAACAACTGAAATGGAGAAGAGTAGTAGAACTAACTCCGCGCCGATCCCTTGGCTTTTCGCCGAGTTCATTGTGTTAATCGCGGCTTTGATCTTGGCTCTGAGTGGTGTTGAAGGCACTACTGATCCGTCTGATGGTACTTCCTCACCTTAATTTTGATCGTTTGGATTGGTATCGTTGTTTTGGTTTCGTTGATTTAGTGATTTGGTAATGTTTTGATTGTTGGCGAGTCGTAAAGTTCAACTGTTTGTGATTTGAATTTTTGATGACGCCTAGAGTCAAAGCAAATTAGAAAGTGAGTTTTGACGCCGTGGTTGAGTGGATCCCTTGATTTGGGATTTACTTTCTCTCGCTCTCCTTATATAAATATGCCTACATATATATATTTATGCTATTATTATATTGAGAACATCTCTTTATCCTACATTTTGAGGTGACCATCGCACCACATTTTTTAAATAATATAAAAAATATAAGAAAGTGAATATTAACAAATATAAAATATTTATTTTTTAAGATTATACATAACAATAAAATGTATCACACCTCACCTCTAGATCATAATTTGTCCCGTTTTGAGTCTTCATGAGTTTTTTCTGCCCCCATAAAAAAGTGAAATGGGGGTATAATTTGCTTATTTTGCTCTGTTTTATTTCGCCCATCTCTGATTAGATTAACTAATTAAATACATTTTTTTATATATAAACATGTAAGTTTATTTTGTAAACATAAAACATTAAGATACAAAAATATCACTCAATGATCATTGGTCACTTAGATGCCATATCATCCCACTCTCGATAGTATCATCCATTTTTAAGGTTAAAAAATCAGCCCTTCTATATTTGAAACTCCATAATCACGTTTTGTAATCGTTTTTAGATTATATAAAAACACCCCACTTGGTATGAACGAAGAGCGACTCACATTGTATAACTGTTTTTGAACTGACATATTTTCTAGATTTTGTAATTTCTTTTTTTTTTAAACCATTCATTCATAAAAAATTTCATTCATTTTCTCTTTACCTTTTTCTATCAATTAAATATGACACAGAGTCGAGTAAATGCCTATGCATATGTGTTTGATATCTGGTTTGAGATTCTTAATGCGGTATTGTTTGAGATCCAGTTCAAGCTCTTCAGCTTCTGTACACTTCACTGAACAATCCTTCCCAGCTAACTAACTGGAAAGCGGGTGGTGGAGATCCCTGTGGAGAGTCATGGAAAGGGGTTGCTTGCCAGGGTTCTGCTGTTGTTTCAATGTAAGTTCGTATGATTTCAGAGTAGGCTTGCATATATGCCTCCGCATTTTTTTATTTTCTTGAGACGCTGATTTGGTTCAATGAGACATTGTTTTAACAGTCAGATTTCTGGGTTGGGACTGAGTGGAACAATGGGATACTTGCTTTCGAACCTTATGTCACTAAAAACACTGTGAGTGAACTCTTAGTTATGCTCTGGTGGAATTTCTTTTAGATAATTGGGTTATTAGTCATTTATATATATATTTTTGTTAAGTAGTCATTTCTGTATTTGTTTTTTTGCAGAGATTTGAGTGACAACAATATTCACGACTCAATTCCGTATCAATTACCACCAAATCTTACCACCCTGTAACGACGGATTGTTTAATGATTCGTTTACTTCCTTATCTAAAAACTGTTTACTTTTCTGGTTAACATGTCAATAGTCATCTGTTATGCAATGCAGAAATCTTGCAATCAACAATTTAAGCGGGAACCTGCCTTATTCCATTTCTAACATGGTTTCTCTTAATTATCTGTGAGTAGTTCATCTTGAATGCTACAGAATATCCATAATTTTTGCATATCTATATCTATTTACACAATATAGATACATTCGGGGAGTCTTTCCTATTGGCTAATAGTAAAGTTTTTGATTTTAGGAACATAAGCCAGAATTCTCTTTCGCAGTCACTTGGAGATATATTTGCTAATCTTGGCAGGCTTCTGACCTTGTAAGATATTCATTTAAATTTGCATGCATTGTCATTTATTAAGGGTGAAAAATTTAGCACCATCATTATTGGTAATCATAGGAAAATGGTTCTTAAATTTTTCACTTAAAGTGACCATGTTCAATGGTCAGATTAACGTGAGGGACCCTTGTGAAAGTTCGCAATCGACATGTTGTGATAACATGTGAAAGAAAAACAAAACAAACTATATTTTATCCTATGAATTCTCATTTGTTAGCACCCTATTAAGAACAGATGAAGCTTCTGATATATACTACCAATAAAATATCTCCTTAAGCCACATTTGATTCGTGGGTAAGGGGGCAGGAATGGACTAAATAGGTAAATAATTTGGCATAAAATAGTCTTGCGTTTAGAAGTACAAAAGTGGCACAGGATAACTAATCCTGAGTCAGGCATTTTATTTTGCATATGCGGGGTTATTTTGTCCCAGGGGAGGGGTGGGACAAGTGGGACAACTTATCCTAGGATAACTTTTTCTCCCCAACTGCTAAAATACCCTTATTGGGATAAGTTATGCCGGGATTATTTTTCCGAAGATAACGTATGCCACCTAATCATATGTGTGAATCAAACATGGCTTTAGTGTTTTGTTAATGCTTTACATATTTCATTGACATGCTTGCAACAGGGATCTCTCTTTCAACAATTTTACTGGAGATCTTCCCAGTTCGTTCAGCGCATTGTTCAATCTTTCTACTCTGTGAGTGTAATGAAGTGCTACTACTACGTTTTTCCCTTTCCTTTTCTTTTGTTTTCATTTTTTTAAAGCTTGTTTGAACTTTTGATGGTTTCTGGATTTTTTTTGGCAGTCATGTGCAGAATAACCAATTAAATGGTTCTCTTAATGCTCTGGTTGGTTTGCCTTTGATAGATTTGTAAGTTCATTTGTTAACTTTGGGGATTGATTTATTATTTTTAACCAACCTCTTATTCTAGCACCTTTAATTTTTGGCAGAAATGTTGCAAACAACAACTTCAGTGGGTGGATACCAAGAGAGATTAGTTCTATCCCTAATTTTATGTAAGTGATATATGCCATATATGCGTCGTGCATTATATTTTAGAGCTTCCGCAATATCTCTAATCTAGAATCGCAAATGAACAGATACGGTGGAAATTCTTTTGATAATGGTCCTGCTCCTCCTCCGCCACCATATACCTCACCTCCCCCTGGTAGACCGCATAATAATGGCAGCTATTCTCCTCCAGTTGCACGTACACCACGGGGTTCTGATGGCCAATCATCTAATCCAGATGATGGAAATAAAAAGAAGGGGTTGACAGCTGGGCCAATTATAGGCATAACTGTAGGTTCTTCATTTGTGGTTCTATTTGTGATGCTTGTGTTTTCCTTTTGCCTCCGAAAGGACAAACGGAAGGAACCATCTTCTGTTAAAACTTCTACAGGAAGTCTCCCTGTTAGCAAAGATAAAGGTACATCTTTCTTTTCCTTTAAAAATAGGAAAAAAAGAAGAAAGGAAGAATGAAAGAAAGAAACTTCATTTCCCCACTATGAATTTTAGGAAATGGTTAGGTAGAAAGTTATCTTTAATTCTTAAACTCGATTCCAAATACCAATTACCTGATTGGAGGAAATGGGTCCATGTAGCCAATGCCATCTAATTAGGACAAAGGCTTGGTGAGTTGGGTTGAGTTAGTTGGGCTCTAAGTTCCCATTTTCTCTTTTCTTTTTCTACTTTTCTTTGGTTGGGTCCTTTTAAATCTGCTTGTATCAAAACTTCTTGTTAATTTTCAATCCATGTGAAAGCACCAAGAAGTTGAGATCAAAAGTTCTCTTATTTGCAAACTGAGGAGCCTTTATTCAAGTTGACGAGTAAACTTTTGCCCATTTTGTATATTTTGGTGTTGGGATTGATGAATCAATTTTTGGATTTTATAATATTTTGATGGTGCGCTATTTTGACATAAATAGTTTTCCCTTAGTATTAGGGCGGCACCCCCTTTGATACCTTTCTAATGTACTTAGAGAAAGAAATATAGTATCACTAAATTTATTTAATATTAAAATATCAGTAGGTTCATAGAGGTAGAAATCTCTTCCAGTGTCTTCTAATTGTTAATATTGTTGAGCCATCCATGTGATGGCAATAAATGAGAAGAAAACAAAGTCAATAAAAGAAGGCAGAAAACGTAAAAGAAGATTTTCCCAATCTCGTCACAGAAATCTTTCAAAACACACCCGCTTGAAACCGCCCAAAAGATAATCTGCAATTAATGGCTTGTCTCCCCCTCTTCCCCTTATAAATGTATAACCCGTTGTGTGTTAGAAGCATGGTGTGGGAAAAACCAAGTGAGCTGTGTGTGTTGTGAATGAAGAGACAGAGAGGTTGAGAAAGTTCCTCTTCTATTGTATTTTTTTTTCCATTGATATAGTGAAGCTCCTCTCCCGTGGACGTAAGCCGAGTCTGGCCGTACCACAAACTTCGGTGTTTCTTGTGTTTGATTTTGTGCTTGTGTTTTCTAGACCTCTCATACACCCTAACAACTGATATCAGAGCCTCGTTGGAGGTTTTAAAGCTCTCTGCTTAGATCTGCCTGTAAATGAAGTTTTTCGAAACCACCGTTTACACTAGTGTGTAAAACTCGTTGAGACGATTTTGACGATTTATTATACGTCGAAAATTGAGTTGAAACGAGCCCTCAAGTTCCGTTTAAAGTGTTTTAGAAATTAAGATAACCAAACAGAGCCTTCCTCTGGTTTCTCCTTCAGCAGGAGAAGACGACTGACACGTCAGCTGCCACATAGGTGCCATGTTAGCACTACGCCAGTGCCACGTCATCGCCACGTTAGCAGTGGGACCTGTTATTTTGCCACGTTAGCTACCACGTCATCATTGCTGCTCAGTCGGCAACTACGTTAGATTTTGGCGCATGCAAATGGAGGACTATTTGTTCCAGAAGGATCTTTATTTACCACTAAAAGAAAAGCTTGCCGATATGAAATATATTGAGTGGAAAGTACTTGATCCGAAGACTCTCACCGCTATAAGACTTTCTTTGTCCAAATCTGTGGCGTTCAATATCAAGAACGAGAAAACAACGGCATCTCTTATGGCGGCTCTCTCAAGTTTGTATGAACAGCCTCATGTAGCCAACAAGGTATATTTGATAAAAAAGTTGTTTAATCTGAAAATGCCTGAAGAAGTAGTTTTAGCAAACACTTGATGAATTCAATAAAGTGAAAGATCAATTGGATTTAGACGATATCACTTTTAATGATGAAATTAGAGCCTTGCTAATTCTCGGTCAGTTGCTCGAGAGTTAGAAAGGTACAGTCACTGCGATCAGTAGCTCTGTAGGAAAATCAAAGCTGAAGTTTGACGAAGTCGTTAGTATAATTTTGACAGAGGAGATCAGAATGCAGTCACAAACTATTACTATCTCGAGATCAACACAAAATGTTGAAAGCAGATGCAGAAATTCAAACCGAAACAGAGGAAAAAACCGTGGAAGATCAAGAAACTGGAAGTCCAAATCTAGAAATCTAAGAAATTCCAATAACTCCCAGAATCAGAAAAATATGGAGTGTTGGCATTGTAGAAAGATTAGACACTACAAAAACCAATCTAGAGATCCTTGAAGAAAAAGCTAGAAAAGGACGAAGCAAATGTCGCATCTACCTTGGGAGAAGGAGATGTACTGATTTGCTCCTTGTAAAGCAAGGCAGAGTCTTGGGTGTTAGACTCAAGAGCCTCATTTCATGCCATTGGACAAAAGGAAATACCTGACAGGCATGTACTCAGAAAACTTGGCGAAGTTTACCTTGGTAATGACAAATACTATGACATTACAGGAAAATGTGAGGTACATGTCAAGGTGAATGGGACTACATGGAGATAAACAGAGATCAGATACATTCCAGACTTGAGGAAGAATTTTATTTCTGTGGGACAACTAGCAAGTGAAGGTTACACTACAACCTTTGATGAAGACATTTGGAAAATTTCCAAAGGCGCAGTGACGATCATGCGCGGCAAAAAGAGTGGTACTCTTTACATGAAATCTTTCAAAACATAGCTACCTGAAGCTGCCCAAAAGATAATCCGCAATTAATGGCTTGTCTCCCCCTCTTCCTCTTATAAATGCATAACCCATTATGTGTTAGAAGCAAGGTGTGGGAAAAACCAAGTGAGCTGTGTGTTGTGAATGAAGAGGCAGAGAGGTTGAGAGAGTTCCTCTTCCACTGTATTTTTTTTTCATTGATATAGTGAAGCTCCCTCTCTCCCGTGGATGTAGACTGAGTCTGGCCGAACCACGTAACTCTGGTGTCTCTTGTGTTTAATTTTGTGCTTGTGTTTTCTTGACCTCTGTTGGGGATTAGAATGCAATTACTAATCCCGTCCAAGATCAACCACGTCCACACAATATCACAGAATAATCACGAAGAAGAGAGAAAGAGACAATCCAAGTACAAACACAAGGTTTACGTCGTTCAGCAATCTGTGTCTACGTCCACGTGATCACACATTTTCACTATTGATTGGAGATTACAAAGGAGAAGTTCTTGGGAGAGAAAATACAGAATATCACAGAAGAGCAAAAAATCAAAACTTGACGGCTGCCGCAACCCTAGTAGCTTATAAAGGCATCTCCGCATAGACCGATCGATCGGTCTCATATACGGATCGATCGGTCTAAAGACAGATCAATCGGTCTATCAAGCGGTCTTTCACTGCACTCGGTTTTTTGCCTGTAGACGCCACCGATCGATTGGTCTCACTACCGATCGATCCGTCTCACTACCGATCGATCGGTCTATCATTAAAAATGATTTTTTTTCACATTTGGTTCAACAATTTTCCCACTTGAAGTAAAACCACTCCAAGCCTTGAGAAATCCCATTAAATTCATCAGCACCTTGAAATCACCAATACAACTAATCAACCCGGTATGATCTAACCTTCCATCTTCAACTGACTGCTGTCCAGTAACGAGCGAATGAAGTGATACTGCAGCTGTATGTGCTTTGTCCTGCAGTAGAATGCTGGATTTTTGCAAGAAAGATAGCACTATGGTTATCACTGTAGAGCGTCTCTCTGTCAACCTTCTTACCTAACTCATCCAAGAGACCCTGCAACCATACCATCTCCTTTCCAGCCTCTGTCACTACAACATACTCTGTATCTGTAGTAGAGAGTGTCACAATCTTCTACAGCTTTAAAGCCCAACTCACTGCTGTGCCCCCCAAAGTGTAGACAAATCCAGTGGTGTTCTTTCTACTGTCAACATCGCCTGCTAAGTTCGCATCTACATAGCCCTGTAGCTTCAGTCTTGTCCTTGTGAAACACAAGGACGTTTCTGTAGTCCCCTTCAAATATCTCAGAATCTATTTGACAGCATCCCAATGCTGCTTCCTTGGATTGCTCATGTATTTGCTGACTACTTCCACTGCATGTGCGATATCTGGTCTAGTGCAGACCATAGCATACATCAGGCTACCAATAGCCGATGCATAACTGATCCTTAGTTAGCTTGAAATGGCTAGTTAAGGGTGTACTGACAGGTTTTACGCCATCCATGTTGAACCTGCTCAGGGCCTTGTTCACATATTTTGCCTGAGATAGTCTCACGGTTCCTACGGCTCTATCTCTGACTATCCTCATCCCAAGGATTTGCTTGGCAGCTCCCAAATCTTTCATGGCAATTGTTTTGCCAACTGCTTTTTCAGCTTGTTGATCTCCTCGATGCACGGCCCAGCAACGAGCATATCATCTACGTACAGCAGCAGAATAATATATGAGCTATCAAAACTCTTGACATAATAGCAATGATCTGCCTCCAGCCTGGTAAACTCGGTACTCTGCATGAAGTTATCAAGTTTCTTGTACCACTGCCTTGGAGTTTGTTTAAGACCATACAAGCTCTTCTTCAATTTGCAGACCATGTTTTCCTTGCCTTTCACTGCAAATTTGTCAGGCTAGCACATGTATATGTCTTCTTCCAACTCACTGTGAAGAAACGCAGTCTTGATATCTAACTGCTCCAGAAACAGATCCTCTACAGCTACCATTTCCAGCATTGTTCTAATCGTGGTCAACTTCACAACTGGGAAGAAGATTTTAGTGAAGTCAACTCTTTTCTTCTGCTAAAATTCCTTGACAACTAACCTTGTCTTGTAGCACCTGCTGCCATTATGTTCTTCTTTTCCTCTGTATACTCACTTGTTGTGTAAAACTTTCTTTTCAGCTGGCAATTTAGTCAGTTCCCATGTCTGGTTTGTCAGCAGAGAATCCATCTCATCTTTCATTGTTGACTCCCACTTCATCGAACTCTCGGTCTGTAAGGTTTCTGCATAACTCTCTGGCTCACCACTGTTAGTGAGCAGAATGTGGAATAGGGACGGTGAAACCGCTGTGGCAGTCTGATGCTCCTGGAAGACCTCTTGACTACTGTCACTGGTGTACTGTGTTCTACCTGTGGGTTCACGTTCTCCTTGTTTTTCTCATCTCTATTCTATTTAGCTACCTCAGAAATGTTATCCAAGTCAATGAACTCGGATTTCTTCGTCTCCGGCAACACACTGTCTGTCTAAGCCTTTGACTTATTCTTGCACAACACCTGTTCATTAAAAACTACATTCCTGCTTCTGATGATTTTCTGGTTTTTGTCATCCCAAAATCGGTAGCCAAACTCATCATCTCTATAATCAATAAAATAACATTTCCTAGACTTTAGTTACAATTTACTTCTAGTATTAGAATTAACATGAACAAATGACGTGCAACCAAAGACTTTCAGAAAAAATAAGTTCACCTCTTTTCTGCTCCAGACCTCCTCTAGAATTCTGACGGTCACCAATTCAGAAGGTAGGCTGCTGTGCTCACTGTATTTGCCCAAAAACAGTCTGATAGCCCAGAATGCATCTCATGCTTTTGGCTATCTCATTTAGTGTCCGGTTCATTCGCTCAGTCACGCCATTCTACTGTAGCGTTCTTAGAATGATCTTCTCCCACCTGATTCTACTAGCTGAGCAGAAATCTCTGAATCTTCCGTCTGTGTATTCACATCAATTGTCTGACTTCAAACACTTTAGCTTCAATCCGGTCTCAGTCTCAACCAGGGCCTTTCACTTTTTAAAAGTTTCAATCACATCAGACTTGTGTTTCAGAAAATAGACCCATACCTTTCTGTTGGAGTCGTCAATGAATGTCACATAATACCGCGAGTCTTTAAGAGATGCAACTGGGGAAGGACCCCATAGATCTGTGTACCAACTCTACCTTGTTTGGCTTTGGTGTCCTGCCGCCTTTCAGAAAGCTGATCTTCCTCTGCTTTCCGAAGATGCAACCCTCACACAAATCAAATTCCACAGACTTTAAACCTGGCAATTTGCCATTTGACTGCAGAATTTTCATCCTTTCTCGCTCGTATGCCCCAGTCACTGATGCCATAAGCTCGTGTCTGAACCGTTATCTGCCAATGCCGTTGTATCCCTTGTACTAATAGTTATGTATAGGGTACCTGTATTCGTTCCTTGAGCCACTACCATAGCTCTTTTGGTGACTTTTCACGTGCCATCAATAAAGGTCACTGAATGACCTTCAGCATCTAACTGTTCAACTGAAATTAATTTATTCATCAGTTTAGGTACATGCCATACTTTCTGTATCTTCCACACTAACCCGTTTGGCACTCTGATTCTGACCCCGTCTGCCAAATATACCTTGTCGAAGTCACTGGCAATATAATTTTTCATAATCTCTCGGTGTGCCATCGTGTGAAAGGATGCTCCTGAATCCAACACTCCAGAATTAATGGGGCTATCAACCGATAAGAGAAAGGCATCCTGAACGTTCTCAGTCACAACATTGGCTGACTCACCATCAACCTTCTTCTTTTGCTCCCTACAATTCTTCTTGATATGACCAGTCTTGTCACAACCCCAGCATTCAGCCTGCCGTCCCGACCTAGACTTACTTCTGCCTCTTCTGGACTTAGACCTACCCCTGTTCTGATTTCTGTCATTATCTCTACCTCATGCATCAATATTTAATGCTACACCGGCAGTCGACCCCGAATTAGATACCTCACCCGAATTCCTCCTGCGTACCTCCTCGCTCAATTTCAAATCCCTGACATCGTCGTACTTCAGTTTGTTTTTACCGGCAGAATTACTCACTGCTGCTCTCATAGCCTCTGAACTGTTTGGTAATGAGGTCAACACAATCAAGGTCCTGACTTTATCATCAAAACTAATATCCACCGAAGATAGTTGATTCGTGATGGTATTGATTTCGTTTAAGTGTTGTGCAACGGGTTTACCCTCAGCCATCTTTAGGTTAAAGAGTTTTTTCATAAGGTGTGCCTTATTGTTTGCTGACGGCGTCTCATACATAGTTGATAGTGCCGTCATTATATCCGTCGTAGTCTTTTCCTTGATTACATTGTGCGCCACCGATCGGGACAACGTTAATCTGATGACTCCCAACACCTGTCTGTCAATTAACGCCCAATCTTCATCCTTCATGCCCTCTGATTTGGATCCCAAGAGCGGCAATTGTAACTTCTTTCCATACAGATAGTCTTCTATCTGCATCCTCCAATAATCGAAGTCTGTACCATTGAACTTCTATCTGCATCCTCCAATAATCGAAGTCTGTACCATTGAACTTCTCGATTCCTGTTGATCTGCTTTCTTCTACCATGTGTGTTCGTCAACTTTCTAACCCGGAGCTCTGATACCAGTTGTTGGGGATTAGAACGCTATCACTAATCTCGCCTAAGATCAACTACAATCCCACAATATCACAGAATAATCAAGAAGAAGAGAGAAAGAGACGATCCAAGTGCAAACACAAGGTTTACGTGGTTCGGCAATCTGTGCCTACGTCCACGAGATCACACACTTTCACTATTGTTTGGAGATTACAAAGGTGAAGAAGTTCTTAAGAGAGAAAATACAGAATATTACAGAAGAACAAAAAACCAAAACTTGATGGCTGCTGCAACCCTAGCAGCTTATAAAGGCATCCCGCATAGACGGATCGATCGGCCTCATAGACGAATCGATCGGTCTAAAGACAGATCGATCGGTCTATCAAGCAGTTTTTCACTGTTCTCGGTTTCTCGCCTGCAGACACTACCGGTCGGTCGGTCTCACTACCGATCGATCGGTCTACCATTAAAAATGGGTTTTCTTCATATTTGGCTCAACAACCTCTCCTACACCCTAACAAATATTTGATGACAGATACTTATTCCTTTCTGAAGTGTTTACACATAATAACATAACTTTATTATGTTTATGACTTAGTCAACTGTACACAACAGTTAGAACTTAGATGTTTGTCCGGAAGTATAAGTGTCCCATAAGTATGATGGGATTTGCCATACTTACTGAGCTATCATGTAATGATATAAATTTTCAGAACATTGCTCTATCCAGGTCTCTTTCACCTGTTACTTTGTAAGCCATTTGTATTTTCTTATGGTGTTCCTTGACATTCTTTCCCTGCTAATTCCTCTTGTATTTCTCAAGTGCTTTTAACTTGAACCAAGTAACTTCATTTTTCTGGTATATTGATTATTTTCCTGTTCACATGATAACACCATCATGGACAACTTCATCTCATCCTTAGCGGACACGGCGCTTAGCTTTTGATACTTACATTCATTTTTTACTTAAGTTATTTTATTACCCTCAGATCTCAATCATTGACAAATTATTTATTCATTTCAATCATTGTGCAAAGGTAGAGTTATGGCTTGAAGCATCCAAAACATTCTTACCGGACCGAACCTCTAGATTTTGATATATCCACTCATTTCTATTTTAATCTATGGTACATGGACCCATATACGGGTGTCGGGTGCACCTATGTGCTTAAATGTCAGATTCATTTAATTCTTGTGTTAAGGATATTGGAAGTCTGGAACACCACAAAATATTCATGTTTCTTAATATGTCTTTTTATTTTTTAGGGTAAATAGTGTTTACAAGATTTCATAGAGTATTTTATGCATAATATGGGATTTTATACATAGTTTTATAGTAATCGAATTTAGATTACATTGTAGAAGGGTCTTGATTGGACATTTGTCCTATGTGGCAGTTTGAAAGGTTGAGTTGTTTTAATTTAATGGTTGAAAAAGAGTAGAGTGAATGAGAGGAGAGAGAAAAAGTGAGGAGGTCCCACCTTTAATTGAAGCTTTGTAAAGAAGTTTTGAGTTTTTTTTTCCTCTTAATTTCTTAAAATTAATTATTACCGTACCATTTTACACAAATAAATTAATCGTATTGTCACATAAAAGATGACTCAAGTTCACAAGATAAATTTACAGGTCTCCAATGAGATCACCAAACAAGTATAAAAATTAGTTCCATGCCCCACACACAACATAATAACAATAAAAAGATTAAAAATGGTTCAAGTCTCTACATGAGAGACTGAGCTTTTTTGTTCATGCTTTGTGAATTTGAAACTTAAAGACCGGAGTAAACTTAAAGACCGGAGTTAACTTAAAAATTGAATAAGTTATATCGGTATTATGTTAGAAAGTGCTTTTAGGCACGGCCACTTGGGTAATTTGCTTTTTAGGTGAGTTATCTAACTAAAAATGTCGGACACATTTACTATTATCCGAGTGTGTTTTTGGTAATTTTGTATGTTTAAAAGAGTCCATATAATATAGATTTTAGTTTCCTATTTTGCTTTATATTTCTTCTATGCTTGCCTACTCATTGATCATTCTTTTAGTACACTCTAATCTCTATCAGTAGGAAACTTGTCTATTGACTTTTTGCACTAACCTTGAGTTGTGGCAAAAAACTTTGAGGTTGGCAATTGTTTGCTATCAACTCATCTAAAAACTTAAGCAGTAAAGGAGGTGGAACTCAAACATGTATTCCCTCAACACTTCTTGTCATATGTGGCCATGGCCTACAAGCTCTCCACCCTAAGAAGGATGAGCAAGATCTTTTGCTTACACTGATGTACATATCTGTCAATTAAGTGAGTTTTTCCTTTGCAATCATGAGAGTTGAAATCTGTTAAATAGAGGTGGACAAAAGTTCGTTAAGAACAACTGGGACAATCTACAACCTAGAATATATGATAATCAATCAAGAAAGCAGGAAACAGCTGGGAGCCTAGGACAGAACTCTTTAACTGATTAGTCATAAAAAAGACACACTGGCCATAGAATGTTGGTGATAGACAAGTGGGAATGAGACCTTTATTGAACTTCCGTTATTCTTGCCATCTAATCCGATTGAAGAAAGCGACTACTGCAATAAGATCAGTCATGCTTTATGAAACAGTTTGTTGGCCTGTCAAGAAACTAGATCTTCGCATTGGGAGTGTTGCTAACTGAATGATTCTTAGGACCAAGTCAAGAAGGGTCAGTTCTAAAACGAAGCCCCGATCAATTGGACTTGTTTTAGCCTGGGCTATGTTGACCAAGTTCAACTGGAAGTTGGTTAGGTCTTACCAAGCTTGAGCTCATCCCATTTGGCAAATTCCCCATTTCCTGAGCTATACTCCTAAAAATTTCTCATTGCCTTGCATTTGAGTTCCGGCTTCCCCAAACTCAACTTCTATGAACAATGAGTCTAAAATGAGCCCCATCCATCCAAATTAGAACCAATACTTTGATTTGTTCTGAATTACAGAACTTGAGTAAAAAATAAAAAGAGAAAAGAAAAATCTCAATAATCTATTCATTTAAAAATGAAATCCAAGACCCAAACAACAAAAACAAGTGGACAAAAAATAAAAATGAAAACATGATAGTAACAAAAAGGGAAATTCAACATGGAATTCAAAAAATTATATGATCGCTTGAAAAAAGACTCGAGTGTGGCTCAGCCTGATCTTATGCAAAGCCGAATGGGTGGATTTCAGGTTGGCCCGACCCTATTGGCAGGCCTAGCTAAAGCTAGGGATTATTAAGTAGAGATAAAATTTTGAAAAACCATAATTTGAGGGACCAATCCCCCTAAACTGGAACCAAATGGAGAACCATCATAATGTGATTAACATTGTCTATTTCCAAACTTATGTAAGCGTTCAGATCTAATGTGACAAAAACCAGAAGAGAAGTCATGATTCAGGAAATAGTCTGTTTGGTCCATCTATAAAAATGCTGTCTGCGATGAGGTCTTTTGAGATTGGATTTCCACAGCTTTAATGTGATGAAACATGTGCAGGTATTGTTGTGTTGATATTCTGTAATTTGACATGATTTGATAATTTTTTACTCTATAGATGTAAAGTATTAGATCCCAAGTCAGTGTAAATTAATTTGTGGTATGCTGCTTTGCATCTTATCTTTCATGTTGTGCTATGAAATGTGTTCATTACCAGGATGGATCTGAAGCTCTTCTGTTACCATCCTGACCTTTTCTGTTATATATTCTGCTTGACTTTGTAGTGAATACAGAAATGCTAGAGCAGAGGAAGAAATCCATGGCTACTGTGGCAGACTTGAGGCCTCTACCTTCAGAAAAAATAATGGTTGAACGGATACAAGGGAAAAATGGATCTATAAAGAGAGTTAAATCCCCTATTACTGCTACTTCTTATACAGTTGCTTCTCTCCAAACAGCAACAAACAGCTTCAGCCAAGAAAATCTAATTGGTGAAGGTTCCCTTGGTCGCGTCTATAGAGGAGAATTTCCCAATGGAAAGGTTATTTAGTCATGCTTCAATATGCATCCCATATCGTAACTGTAGTATCTAATGCTCCCCCCCCTAATTTTTGTTTTTTGGATGAGCGATGCTCCTCATGCTTTTAACTCATAAATTGATAATAGGCTTTACCATACATTAATAAGAAGGTGAGACACTGCCAGATCCTAGCTAGCGTGGTTGCCATTGTCCTTTCAGGCCAGGTGGAAGTTGTACAGTAGTAATAGCTGCACTGATATGGTAATAAATAGGTGGCCATTAATTCCAATGTTGTGGCCAGAGCAACGGTGATAACTCAAAATTAAGGATAGTGTTGTGGTTTCCAAAGGACAATTCAAGAACCAAACTACTTTTGTTGCATAATCCTTTGTTTTAGATGGATTCTCTTACATTTGTAAAGCACCCATGTCTGACATCTGATTTGGACATCCGACACCCAAGGGCATGGGATACGTTGTGGATATGCCTATGCACTTTCTGTTTTTTCTTTATTGTGCTGGAAACTTGTTCTTTTGTTTTTGCCATGATTTCTTTATCAAGGTTTCTGTTTTGGGCCATACTTCGATAGATTTTGGCTGATATGTGATGTAGGATGTAGTGGGATAAGAAATGGAAGAAAAATAATGCCAAAGGGCCTTTTATTAATAGGGATAAAACCCTAATTGATACTTATCTAAATATTAATAAATCAAGAACCTAATACTCCAAGAAACCCGAATATAAAATAGTAAAATATAATAATTAATAAATTTAAAAAATTGATCCTTTATGTCTTCTACCGTATGCATCATTCTCCTCCACTGAGAAAAAGTGCTCGACCTCTAGTTCACTCTAAAGTATTGAATTCTGCCATGCCATATAATCAAATATTGTGAATATGCTAGCTGTTTCAATTTCTTCTTGTGCTAACTAATCTTAGTCGTGAGGTTGTTGACAAGATCCACAATATGATTTGACAACCTGGATAAAATCTTCAACACCAACAAAATCAATTTGCTATAGCTTGATAGAATCTTTTGTTGGTGGGCAATCAATAAGATGGGATAAGTTGAGAACATCTTTATGTTTACGAAACTACTCTTCATTTGATGGAACTATTATCTACATAGAAATGTCTTTCTTTTCAATGGGTCAAGGGGGAATAGAATTATTATTCTCTTAGAGATGAAGTATAATCAAACTTGTATTGGTTCCTACTAAATTAGATAACTTTTAATTTGACACCCTTGTTACCTTAATCAATTGTGAATCTTTTGCCATGCATTGGTGCACAAAAAGTTGTGGCGGATAAAGCATCTATTGCTTCTTTGTCTTTTAAAAAAATGACAGCTAATTATTTAATATAGCTTGAATGCGTGTTATATCGTTGGTCATTTGACTTTGTTTTTTCAATCATATCTTGCAAATTTTAGTCCCATGGTTGGGGCTATAGAATAAAAAAAAAATTGGCTGCTTTTTTACTAATTTTTTTTTTGGTTGGTACAGTTTATGGTGGATGTGATTGTTGTTTGGGCTTGGAGTGGGAGTGGGAGTTGGGCTTGGGTTATAAAATGGGTGGGTTCGTATCTTAGATATGATGGGCTGGGGTTTAAGTGATTTAGATTGGATAATGGGTTGAATGTGGGTTAGGTTGGGTTTAAGCAGCTGAGTTGGCCTTAATTGTATGTATTGGAATCAACACATTACAAAATTATGATTTTATTGATTGTGATTTGATTTGTAAACTATTTTCTTCTTTTTCTGTAATCATTCTTTATCATTATAAATAGATAGCTATGCCACTTTAAAGGTAAGCTTCAAATTATACAATTCCTCTATTCTTTTTTATATCAGAGCCAAACTTTAAAAAAAAAAAAAAAACCTCAGCATAGCTGTCGCTCACCCCTTCACCGCTGACAGGTATTCTCGCCGGAATCCTAGTCCTCTGGTTCGCGAGGCCTTCATCGCCATAACCCTTGTTGACATCTTCAAACCTCAGTCGAAACCCTAGCTCTCTAGTTCAGCACAGTTGAAACCCTAGCCCTTTGTTGCGCAACCACAGCTCTCGTCGACACCCTTGATGCTCCATGGTTCAATCAACAACGCACGTCTCCGTCGCTGTCGCCATTGATTTTCGCCGCCGTCGCTCTTGCCGTCAATAATTTTTGTCATTGCCACCGTCACTGATCTCATCACGCTTTTCTTGACTCTTGAGGATGTTCCAGAGGCTTGTCCACTAGGAAGGCAGAAGGAAAATTTGATGCTCTAAACCTGTTGTTGGCACGCGCCTTGGATTGCACTGAGGAAGAATAAGCATAAAAAGGCATTGCAGACAAAGATTTTTTTTCCTCTCATGGGTATTTTTTTCCTCTCATGGGTATTTTTTTGGTTCTTTGAATAGAGAGAATGATATGCTGAGTATAGATAATGGGGTTTGGGATCTCGAAATTCCTTCATTAACCCTGATTTGGGATCTTTGACTTGCTGATTGACTTAGGCTCGATGCGAGCTTGGTTCTGCTGTTTTTTAAGCTATATTTTTGGTAGCATCTTGTTACTGTACAATGTGACCGAATCAAATGACAAAAGTGTGCCGAGGTCGTCTTCGTCAGATTTTTCCTTCTCTCAACATGTGACAAACGTTGGCTCATTTACTGCCCGGGCTCAGGGCATATCTTTGACTCCTACTACTACTCTGGCCACGGGTATTCCTACCACTTTACATGTTCGGTCTGCAAAACTTACTGAGTTCTGGATTCCGGAGCCAATGATCATATGACTGCTGAGTTGTCTTTGCTTTCTGCCCCTGCATTTATGTAAACCACACTGTTTGCCTTGCTGATGGATCCACCTCATACATTCATCATAAAGGTCTTGTGTCTTTACCTTCTGATATTACTCTTGACTCTGTTCTTCATGTTCCTAATTTTGTTTTTGATCTCCTATCTATTAGTCGTATTGCTAAAGATCTTCATTGTGCTGTCATTTTCTTTTCTAAGTTCGAAGAAAATTCTTGGCCAGAGATATGAGCGCGATATGCTGTATTACTTTGGGGAACCGCCTCTATCACACCTGTCTACATCGAATCTTCAAGTTTTTGCCTTACTAGAATCCAAATCTTTTTTCTCCCCAAACTTTAGGTCTTTGGCATGCCTGTTTAGAACATGCAAACTTTCAATATTTGTGTTTGTTATTTCCTTCATTCCTTAAAACTTATAAAGACCATGAATTTCATTGTATGATATGTGAACTCTCTAAATATACTCACACCAATTATATTCCACGCATGCATCGTGTGTCTAGAATTTTTAATCTTATTCATTTAGATGTCTGGGGGCTTTCCCTTCTTGGGGCTTTATCTGGACATCAGTATTATGTGACTTTTATTGATGATTATATTCGATGCACATGGGTTTATTTACTTAAAAGAAAATCTGATGTGCTGCCCCTGTTCATTCAATTCCTCCATATGGTCAAAACTCAATTTAACACTGTTGTTCGACAAATACAATCTGATAATAGTTGTGAGTACAATTCTGATGCCTTTTGTTCACACATTAATCAGAAGGGTATCTTATAACAACTTACATATCCTTGCACTATCGAACAAAACGATGTTGCAGAATGTACGAATCGTCATATTATGTCTGTCGTTCGTTGCCTCTTTTCTGGCACGCACGTACCTAAGTCTTATTGGCATCTGGCTGTACTTACTGTAGTTTACTTCATTAATCGCACTCCAAGTTGAATTTTTGCATGGTTCGGCTTCTCTTCAGATTCTTTTACCCAACCGTCCTTTATTTTCTCTTCTTCCTAGGGTGTTTGGCTGTACTTGTTTTATCTAGAATCATTTCCCAACTCGTATTAAACTGGATAATAAGTCTATTCGCTATACCTTTTTAGGCTATTCTGCATGTTCAAAAGTTATCGTTGTTATGATCTCTTGTCGCGTCACATGTTTCACTCTCTTGATGTTACTTTCTGTGAGGATATTCGCTTATATCACATGGTGTCCTTTTTACAGGAATCTATTCCCCGTCCTTCCATGGTGGACTTCTCACTGAGTGCTCGTTCAGTTCCCATATTTGACTCTACCTTGGTGGGAGAACCTTTTTCTCCCCTAGTACACTAGTCTCCCGCCCCTTTGCAGACGTATTCTCGCCGCCCTTGCTCTCAGTCGTCGTTGCCAGAGCTCTCTTTGGAACTAGGTTCAAGTATTTCTTCTATTTTCTTTTCTACATCAACCCTTTCTCCTTATTATCCTTTTTGTGATTGTAAACCCCTTTCCTGTTATAGTTGGCTTAACAGTACTAATCATTCTATTTCTCAGTTTGTCTCTTATGCTGGTCTTTCAGCTCCCTACCATACTTTTCTTGGCATGATCACCTCAGTGCGAATTCCTTGAATTCCCTATTTTGTGTCTAAAGTTCTCCAGAATCCCAAGTGGGTCACCACCATGCAAACTGAAATGGATGCCTTAGAATTTAATCATACTTGGGAACTTGTAGTTGGCTTCCTCGCTACTAGGGTTTGATAGAGAGGCTAGATAGAGGGAGGGAGAGAGAAATGGAAGATCAAGCTTTGAGTTTGGTTGACAGTGGTGTCAGAGGTGGTGGTTGGGCTTGGCGGCACAATATAGCAGCGGTGTAGCTTTTTTTGGTTGGCGTTGGTGGTGATTGATAGTGGAAGTAGAGCTGATTGGTTGCGATTTCTAGCATAGAAGTGGGTGTTCATGGGGGACTCGGCGACAGGATGGTGGCGACAGGAGTAGGAGAGATTGGTCGGCGGCAAATGCCTGCTGGATCGCGATGGGTGGGAAGTGTTCAGCTATGGTTATGACTGGTTCACAAATGGTTGGCAATGATTGCGACTAAGTCTGTGTTTGTTACGTTCGACAATAATGGCGACTTAATGTAATAGCAAAACAATAGTGTTCTAATGGTGGGAAGATGTTTGAAGGAGAGGAGTTTGAGTCTTTAACTAGGGTTTAGTTGAAGAGGAAGAGAGTGATGTGGAACTCGAGCCTAACCTCTTATAGCAATTGAGGCAGAATGTGGAGTGATAATAAATGGAAGATATGCTGACCGAGCCTACTTTTCCATCATCCATTCTTGGTTTGAGATATGCCGTAGTCAATAGGTTATCTAAACGATGACAAAACCATTTTCTGAACTACTTTTAAGTGATGCCATGGATCACTGTGTTGTGCTCTCTGCTTGTCTTGATTGTTTTCGCCTTTCTGGTTTAATAATATAAAAAGTTTGGACCTTTTTATTTTGGTTGATATTTCCCTCTTCATGATGCCCTTATTCACCAAGCAAGTGTTCTTTCTTCTCCTTATACTTCATACGTTTTGCGATGATGAACTAATTAATTCGATATATTGTTTGTTCTAGATAGTGGCCATTAAGAAGATCGACAATGCAGCGCTCTCACTGCAGGAAGAAGATAATTTTCTCGAAGCTGTTTCAAACATGTCACGTCTGAGGCACCCCAACATTATTGCACTGATGGGCTACTGTGCAGAGCATGGCCAACGTCTTCTGGTCCATGATTATATTGGAAATGGGAGCTTGCATGATATGCTACATTTTGCTGATGAAAGGAGCACGATGCTAACATGGAATGCACGTGTTAGAGTAGCACTTGCCACTGCTCGAGCTTTAGAGTATGTTATATATCTGTGTTTTGAAATCTCTCTCTCTCTCTCTCTCCGGGTTTCCTTTCTGAACAGGTTCTCTTTCTCTAGGTACTTGCATGAAGTGTGCCTGCCTTCTGTTGTACATAGAAACTTCAAGTCGGCAAACATTTTGCTCGATGAAGAGCTCAATCCTCACTTGTCAGATTGTGGTTTAGCTGCTTTGACGCCAAATACAGAGAGACAGGTAAATTGATGGGCTTGACAATTGCTATCCATGTTGGATTTGGAAGCTCTGTCTATTTGTCCAAGTGATCTTTTGAACACATACGAACTAATGGAAGTCTTATAAGAACTTGTTTTTAGGGTGTGGAATATGAAGTCTTTTCATTTAATTAATCAGGGTGCCAGAAACAAATCTAATAGCTTTATATTGTTTGGTGGAAACGTCATATATTGTAAAGATTATATAAGTATCCTATTCATAAAATTGTAATGACCAGTCTGAAACAAGCAATCACGTGGGTTTACGAGTGTGGTGAGCAAACTTGATTTACTTCTCGCTAGTTTCCTGCCCAAATACTGTCTTTCTGTCTCTGCGTGTGTTTGGGTTTTTTTTGGGGGTGGGGGGTGGGGTGCAAGTCCTGCTTAGGAGTGGGAGGACACATATCCATGTTCTTGCTAGGGTACTCAAACTTGTTCATGTCCCGTGTCGGGGGATGGCAGGGGACACTCCTCAAGCTAAGTGATTTTTGTGTCTCTTGCTATTATTAACATTTGATCCTGCAATGCTTGGCAGGTTTCATCAACTGAAATGGTCGGTTCATTTGGCTATAGTGCTCCCGAATTTGCCTTATCTGGAATATACACTGTAAAAAGTGATGTGTATAGCTTTGGGGTGGTGATGTTGGAGCTGTTGACTGGTCGGAAGCCGCTGGACAGGTAAAAACTACCAGATGACAAAATGGGCCCAGTAGTGACAGTACATTCTTGAAATACTATGATATTTTATCACCACTGATGCTGGCTTATACCTATTACCTTCTTCCTTTTTGGATCTTGTTTTGTTCAGTTCAAGGACGAGATCAGAACAATCTCTTGTACGGTGGGCAACTCCTCAACTCCATGATATAGATGCCTTAGCTAAAATGGTTGATCCTGCTTTAAATGGCATGTATCCTGCAAAGTCTTTGTCACGTTTTGCCGACATCATTGCCCTCTGTGTTCAGGTAACTTTGTTTCTAGATATTCTGCTAAAAAACTAGTCAAAAACTGGTCTATCTAGCTTTTTAGCTTTTGATACTTGGAAGGGGAAAAAAGTTGGCTTTTGACAAAAGCATGTAGCCAACCCATAGGGTCAGCCGCCAGTGACTATCGTGCAATTATCAGAGAGATTGTTCTTCTGAGATTTCAGAATTCGGTGACAGCTTCATTTCAAATCAACTTCAAAATGCAAAATCTCCTAGCAACTTCTTATACTGGAAGCAATCTACTCTAGGCTTGCTTGCTTGTGAAATTTTCTCTGCATTGCTGCAAATTTCCTACTTATATGAACTTGCTATTTAATCTAATATCAGATTTTTTCTGATCTTGTAATACCTTGATATTGTTCTTGGTGCATTAAAATAAAGTTGGTGCATAGCAATTGTTTCTATGCAATTTCCATTGACTAGTAATCAATCACACATGCCAGAGCACATTATTATTTGTGGGAAGTTTTATGCTATCTGGAACTTTTGGTTTGAAAAGAGCAGCACTTAAAAAGTCTCTAAAACACAATATCACAGACCAAGCAATCTGCACCCGTTGCCCTGAAGCTTATCTGTTATCTCTGAATAATCGAAGATGAAATTGAAAGAAAACGGTGATGCCAAACAAATGTTTCTTTTCTGTAGTTGAAGGAAACTTACGATTGTATTTGAGTTTTTTTGGGTAAGCGATAACAGCTCCACTTCATGGATGCACTATACAAATCTTAGACAATACTCTTCCTTCTATTTAGGCAATAAATCCCGAAAGTCAAGATTTAACAAATTATCTATTGGCTTCATAATATTTTTGAAGCCCCTGAATTGGTAATGCCCACAACTTGTATCAGAGAGTGCTCTAATGGAACTGTGGGCACTATGAGCATAAGGACTTCTCGTTAAGAATAGATCGGTGAATCTACTGTTTAGTAAACCGTTAACCCGGTTTTCCAGTTAAAACGTCCACCTTTTGGATGCATTTTCCCTTGTGTTGATACTTCCAATTTAAAGTTGGGTCAACTTTACAACTTTCATCCTCTATGCAGCCTGAACCAGAGTTTCGGCCTCCCATGTCTGAAGTTGTGCAAGCACTGGTTCGGTTAATGCAAAGGGCAAGCGTGGTGAAAAGGCACTCCAGCGATGAATCAGGGTTTATGTACAGAACTCCAGATCACGAGGCAACTGACACGTATTAGATATTCAGACTTGCTGAAGCTATTTGGGTCCTTTACAATTTTGTATACGATCATGCGAAGGTCAAGGGGCGATTGACATGGACGGTGATTAGAAGAGAAATTGTGAAAGGGGCGGTCAATATGAGATCACAATTATCTGTAACTAAGTCTCATACAATTTGAGTTGCTACTTCAAAATGTGAGTGGACGGTGTATATTTAACTGAATGTGATGCTTTATTGTATTTACAACTGTCATTGAATATTTTGATATACATCTAATGGCATTTGTGGTGTAATAAAACCTTCGTTTGATCACAATTTTCTGTAAATTACCATGATCAATATTTGCTAGTGTCTTTGAAACCAACTTCAAACATGAGCTATGGTTGGCACTGTAATGACTTTATTATGACCTATTTCATCATACTGAATTGTCATTAGGGAAAGCACAAGGTTCTGCAAATCTTCACCACACATGGTAATAAATGATCTTGTTCATGAACGCTGTTGATGGAATGAAAATCCAGGTTGAAACATGTGATCTCCATCTCTCTCTCTCTCTCTCTCTCTCTCTCTCTCTCTCACTCTCACACACACCCCCACCACACACACGCACCCCCACCACACACACCAATGTGACCTGCTACTTTGAAAAGCACTTTCATTGTATGTCCTGTTACTTATACCTCATTTTTTTTATTTAGGGTCAACGGTGACTCTAAAATTTTTTATTCACGGGTCAATTTATAATTGATCTGTTATTGGTATAATATAAACTAAAATAAATGCCTTGATTAATAAGTAGGATATATTTTTATATATTTATTCTGATGTTCGACCAAAAAATATATAAATTTTTTTATGAAAAAATGCAAAAATTCAAAGAAGGTAGAAAGTCTAAAATTTATCAAATATCAATTGAAAAAAGGCAAGAGCTCGTGCTTTCTAGAATGCAAACTAAGGGCAATTTAGTTTTTTTTTTTTGTTTTATAGCCAAAAACAAGAAAAAGCATGCAAAAAAAGTAAAAAGTTAAAAAAATAAAATGTTAAATTGAAACACTAGTTGCTAAAATAATTTATCCAAACTCATACTCTATTCTATAAAAATAATAACACTTTTGCTTAATATTTTATTTACTGCTCATAATAACAATATATAATTGTTATAATCAACTATATAGAAAAATAATATTGTTCAATTGAACGATAAGCAAAAAAATAAATTTTTTTATCAAATTAACTAATTTTCAAAAAGTTACTTTAAGAGTTAATTACCAAATAATTTACTTTGAATTAAATTTAACTTTTTAGTTAAAAAAAAAAACAAAAAAACCAACTTTTAAATTAGCTTCCAATCATGCCCTAAATGAAAAAAATAGACTCAAAGAATAGAATTTGAATTTTGGATGGGAGATATTAAATGCATGCTTTTTTTGTTTGCTAATAAAACTTATAATGCATAAAATACTTATACATTATGTATTAAACTTTATACTTTTATGTGTAAATAATTTAAAAGTGTGTATATTTATAAATTCTCATTAGTCCACCACGTCTTTAAAAAAAGTTTGATTTAAAAAGAAATTGAAATTGTCTATTAGTGGTGGAATTATAAATTTTAAATAGGGTCAAATATTTAATATATATGTATATGCATATGTATAACATAATAACCGTAATAAAAATTTTAATAGTGTCAATTGACCCCATCAATTACAATGTGTGACGTCGCCCCCAATTAGGGTAACTAAAAGATGAAGGGTGCGTGGTGTATTTGAGGGACAACGTGCCGTTGTGCTTTTAATGTGCATGATTTTGGAATATATTTTATGATTGGATTTATTTATTATATAGAATTTATCGAGTTAGTTATTCATTTAAAAAATAAAATTGATATGATATTTGTACTTGTATAATTTAAAAAAAAAAAAAATTAAACAAATATTTTTCGATCGCGTAGTTATAAATATCGAATCAACTTAATTTTTTTAAATTTCAAACTCGATAAGTTTTACATAATTAACGGATCCAATTATAAAAATATATTCCAAAGTTACGACCATTAAAGACACAACAACATGCTGTGCCTAAAAAAAAAAACACAGCAAGCACCCCTTGACCGTAACTTCATTTCCATTTCTAATCTTTTCCTGTTCTTTTTAACTTCAGTTCCATTTTTAATCTTTTACTGTTCTTTTTCTTTTGCCTCCACAAAACCAAGTATACCTTGTTTGGTAATGGCTTTGTTTCTTAGAATATATAAAAACTATTGTGAGTTATAATATACGCATTCTTGCCAAACAAGGTATACTTGTGTTGTTTATTTTTATAGTTTTTTCCATCTAGATGAAGTAAAAAAAGTTAAAAAACAAATTAACAAAAAATTTCATAAAAGATAAGTTGGAGTAGTATTCATCCCCATAATAATAAATCGTGCTCCAACAGTATTCAATAATTCCTCGTGAAATATGTAAAATTTCCCGAGATGTTTTTATTTAATATTATAGTTTTTATTTAATATTGTAGTGATAAATTTTATAATAAATATATAATAATTTATTTTTATCAAATTATTAAAAAATAAAAATAACATATAGTATAAATTAAAATTACTTATTTTTAATAATATTACGTGATATCGCCTATATGTTCATTCGCACAAATTATAAAGTATAATATAATATTTTTTATGAATAAAAATATTTGATACATGTTAAGTAAATTATTTTAATTTTTGGATAAATTACATTTATATTTTTTGAGATTTAAACTTATTACAAAGACTTTCTCATGATATCTGAAATTACACTATTCTTTTTTCTATTTTAGTTGTCAATATCAAATGCCTTCCGTTAACTATTTCAGTTAACTGTTAAATAAAAAAATAAAATTTATTAATATTTTATTTTTTATCCTCATATTACCTCGCACTCTGTCGTCTCTCTTTTCGTCTTTCTGCTATATCTCTCTTCCCCTGTCTTTCTTTCTATATATATATATATATATATATATAAAATCAATTCTCAACACACAAAACCACACACACACATATATATACATACACGTGTATATGTATATAAATGTTCCTCTTCCTCTGTGATACCGCTCTCCACCGCCACTATTGCTGACGCCGGCGCCTCTCTTCCCCAACTCCTTCTGTCTTAGTTTGTGTGTGATGCTGTGTGTTATATATATATATAAAAAAACACAACAAAAAACAAATTTCAGTAGAGAGATTAAGCTTCAAACAAGTTAATAAGCTCCTATTAAACCCAGCAACTTTAGTAGAGGGATTTGTTAGAATCTGTGAATTTCATTGGCCATTGAAATTCAGATTTCAATAGCTGGTGCAATTACAATTGAATTGGCCATTCAATTGCAATTGAAGCCTGGAAACCAACAGCTTGAGTG
>JAOTRH010000026.1:994266-1004813 GCA_034768845.1 Heliamphora exappendiculata | reverse complement strand
ATTATTTTATATTTGATAAATAAATAATATATATAAAAAATTAAATTAATCAAATATTGTTATTTATATAATTGAATTATGTTTATTTTTAAATAAAATAATTAATTTATAAAATTTTAAAAATAAAATATAAGTTAAATATATATTGATCATACGCATAACAATATTTATTGATTTAATTCTTTATATAAATTAAATACTCATTAAATATAAAATAATAAATAATTTTAATTAAATTAAAAAATTTAAATTAAAACTCAAAATAACCTTACAATCCTGTTGTGCCTTAGGAGCAGCAGGACCCACACCCGCTACTAATGAGAGATTGTTCTCGGTTTTGTAGTTGAGAGAAACAATGTTTATTGATTTAATTTTTTATATAAATTACTATTTATTAAATATAAAATAATAAATAATTTTAATTAAATTATAAAATTTAAATTAAAATTCAAAATATCCTCGTAATAGCCTTAGGCCCGCAGCCGAAGAAGATTGTTCTCGATTTTGTAGTTGAGAGAGGAATTGCATTAAAAGTTAGACAACTCATGTCATGCTAATTAGGCACCGTTTGGAATAGTTTTTTTTTTTATAGATTTATATAGTTTTTTTTCGTTTTTAGTTTTTATATTAGTTAAAATAATAATATTTTTTTTAAAAATTTCATTACAAAAAATCAAAAAAAAAATTGACCAAAAAATAAAATAATTTATATAAAACAAAAAAGCAACTTTAAAGCTTTTATTCATTTTTATGAATATTTTCTAACTAGTCAAAATAGTTATATTTTGAAATTCATTTATCACGATGAATTAAAAAAATAAAAAAATTATATTAAAATAATAAAAATATTTAAAAAAAAAACAAAAAAAAAACCACACAAAAAGTTATTCTTAACGGTGCCTTAATCTTAATTTATACGGATGTCAAAAAGTCAACGGAATATACAACTATTATTAACACCATTAATTCATTTTTAATAAAAAAAAAATAAGTTGAATGAAATCTGGTCACTATGAGGCAACCATCTTGTAATTAAATGGCACTTGAGCAACTAAGACCTTGATCTGTAATTTTACTTTTTTTACTTTTTGATTAAAAATGTTAAAAAATTAAAATTATTTATTTAGTTAAAAAGTTAAAAAATCACATAATCAAATTAAAATACAAAATTTTTTAATATTTTATTTAAACTCCAACTACTTTTAAAATACAATAATACACATTATTCATAACTTATATACTACTATTATTAACTAATATAATTGTTAATGTCAAATATATAAAAGAGTAAAATTATCTATTTTAAACAAAAATAAAAAAAAACTAATTATTTATCCAAATAATTAAAAAAATTAATTTAATAACTAAATTATTAAACAATTTACTTTGAATTTAAATTTAATTTAATTTTTAAATTAATAAATACAAAAAATAAAAAAATATTAACTTTTTAAGGTAGTTGACAATTCGGGCCGAAGCTAACCAGAGTATTGAAGAGGTAAATTATCATTTCTTTCTTTATTTTTTTTTCTTAAAATTTTTAATTTGTATTAATTTTAAAATATAAAAATCAATCACAAAATGTACAAAAATGGAAGAATTTTACAAAATGTGTTAATGGATACATTTTTAAAATTCTTACCATCCTTGCACTTTATGCCATCTATTTTATAATCGTAGAATTGTTTTTTATATTTTTGTGTTGTTTTAATTTTTACGGTATAGATTAATTTGTTTATAAATCTCACTTTAACAGTATTTTTATATTTTCTCATAAAAGAACCCTACATTAAAAAGGAACTTCACTGGGAGGTGATTTTTGTTAATAATCAATACCAAAACAAATTACACACCTTGGCAACTAGCGTCAAAAAAATCCTAATAGTAATCAAGACGACATGTTCTTAAATTCGTTATAGACCATTTAGGATGGATAAAATAGTATTCTTTGCGTTATTGATAGATTAATAAATTCAATCCGAGTAGTGATTGCGAAGGCAAATTGTGCAGAAGTACTGGCACATAAAGTATATGCGGATCCTCAAGTAACACTTATAGGTCAGCAGTCGACTAGACAGAACCAACTGCAAACGCATGCTACCCCCATCACTATGTAAGGATCGATTAATTTGGATCTTAAAGAGCCAGGAGGTATTTTGGTGCAGTTTGCAACTATCACAGACATATAAAAAATATTGCAACATGAGATGATGAAAAAATAGTTACCATCATTATTGGATCTAAATATTCGGCCACCTTACCCGTTATATTTATTGAAGATTTTGTACCCAAAAAATTATATAATTCAAAAATTCACCAAATTTGACTAATTTTTTTTTTTTTTTTAGCGAGTAGGTAGAAAGGTTCATAAACATATTGGGAACTTATGATGAGACCACACCCTCCGCCTTGGAGATTTTTTAAAATCTCTCATAGACAGGACTTACAGTTGGTATGTTAATCTTGCACTAGAATTAGTTCTCACCTGGGAGGATATGATATGGTAACAAATTTCATACAGAGTTCTTTCAACTTCACAAGAATGTAGCAACATTGACCCTAGCATGGGAAACATAGAAGTTAGGGGATGACCTATTGGAATAAGTTAAGAGGTTTCAAGTCCTAGCCATTAAATGCCATAACCCAACCAGTGGGTCTCATCTAGTACAGATGTGTGTCCAAGCTATCTTACTAGAATACATGGCTCATCTAATTAATCTTAATATGTTTATTTTTCGGTCCTAATTGAAACAATCATAAATCCTTGCAACATTATTAAACCGCCAGTCCATCCAAATTCTTTCCACAATGATAGGGCAAAAGCGTCATCCGCCTTAAGTGGATTTGAGTGTGGAAGAACACGTGAAGAAGAAAAGAACAAAAACATATACACTCTTACTATTGAAAGTTTGGTTAAAAACTTTTAAACTTATGAGCAGAATTTTCAAAACAATAAGGTTTAAAAAAGTATGGCTTTTACTTCTGCTCAATGTGCTACAAGTGACTCTGATGATAAATTTAATTTCGAGATAATGGCTATATTTGTGAAAAAGTTAAAAATATTTTGAAAAAATAAAAAGCCTAATAAGAGGATAAATCTCAAAAGAGAATAGGTAATGACAAATTCAGAAATATGTCCTAATTTGGTAAAAAAGAGTCGAAGGGTCAACCTTTTAATGTTCAATGCTACGAATACAAATGACATGGACATATTTCTCAAGAATATCCTAACAATCTTGAAAGGAAGGAAAAAAGGTTCACTGTCACAAGTGATGATGAAAGTGAACACGATAAGAGTAATAAGAATGATTCTAATGATAGAGATAGCAATTGTATTGCTTTTGTTATTTCTGTCAAAGAGAGTGGCACTGAGTTTGATGATGAAAACATTTTTAGCATATCTATTGAAGAAGAGGGGGAAGATGTCAAAGAGAGTGGCACTAAGTTTGATGATAGAACTAACGCTACGTTTAAGAAATGGAAAGCAGGGTCGCTAGCTCTGAATGGGTTGCTAGGAGATCAAAAATCGGCAACGAATAGGTTTATGGCCTCGAGTTTACTAGTGCTTTGTTGAGTAAATCGGCAAAAGAAAAATAAAAAGTTGGCCAACTAACTCAAGCAACAGCTGCACCAACTTTCGTGCAAGCTAAAATAGGTAAAGGGATAAATGCAAAAAGAGCACATGCTGGTCCCTGATCAAAAGTGAATGCAAAAGGGAACAATTAGACTGGTAAGACTACCATTCAGCATGATAAGGTAAGAAAGCCAAAATTCATTTACATGGAAACTTTAATTTCTATCCTAAATATTTACCTGTTCCTAGGAAAGGAAAATCATTTGATCAAATAAATAAACTCACAAATAATTAAAATGGCGTATCCTAAGATTAGAAATTATTTGATTAAATTGATAAACTCATGAATAGAATAGCTTATCCTAGGATTAGGAGACCTGCTTCTTTTGCATTGATTAAAAATGATCTTTCTAAAACAATACCCAATTCCCAGGTTTTACAAAGTAAAACTAAATATAAAAGAATTTGAATAAGAAATAGTGATTTAGACGGTCTTCTTGCATATTAAAACTGTTTAATTTTTCTTTAGAATTGATTTTCTTAGATTTTTTTTGTGTGTGTTCTAGTTGAGTCTTATCATTTTTAAAAAAAAGAGTGGGTGACAATTTTAAAGTATGGGTACCTATTTCTGTGCATTATTCTTAATTTCGATTGAAATTTCTTTGACTCTCATTTGAGACTTAGTACACCCTTTGGATTCTGGACAAACTTATTCATATGGCACGGGAACGTCTTCATAGATGATGCTATAGCATATACTCTTGAATGGCTTCGGATGCGGGAATCCTCCAAAATTAGGACCAAATCTTTTTATGGGTTTTTCTTGCTTTAAGTTTTTTAAGTTTTTAATAAATGACATAATAGTGCGACCCACAAGAACCTAGTAATTAAACTCTCTCCTACATTTGACATTGTATTTCATTAATTGTTGGCTTGAGAAAAAGGTAACTTATACGCGTTTGTCTTACTTTTTGTAATTAGTATGAAAAGCCACCAATGGAAGGCGTGTGGTTGATTGTCTAACAATCGAGAAAAAAAAACAAAAAAAAAATTACAAATATTGGTTGAGGGAGAATTATTCTATAAAGTGATCTGGGTCTAAGCTGGTTTAACATTGTGAAAATCTTAATTTCTGATAAGTAAATATGATTCAACAATATCGATCTCATATAGAATTTGATCCCGGAGTCTAGAAACCATTCAAACCACACACACATACACCTTGTTTTACATAAAATTTCCTCTGAATATATTCCTCCGTATATGAGCATAGAATATCTCGGACTCATTGTGTGTGTTGATCTTTTTGATTGAATTTTGTGATTTCAAACGTGTGAAAAAATGCGTTGATCTTGTACTTGTATTTTAATTTTGTTCCCTACACAAAAAAAAGAAAAAAAAAGGAAAAAATCATCATGGTCTTTCTGTGTTTCTCGGTCTCTCTTATTCTTTTTTTGGGGATGAGTTTGTCAATTTGTAACAAAAATGGGGAGAATGAATGGGACTAAATGGTTTGGTTGCATGCTTTCTTTGAATGCATAAGTTGGTTGTATGCTTTCTAAGGGGGAGAGACAACTAAGGATGAGAGACATCTAGCTAATAGGGAGAAATTCTTGTTTTAGCTTTATTATTTTTATACCGCATATCTATTTTCACGTAGTATTTGTTTGGTGTCGGTTTTGCATCTTGCAGGTATAACTCAATTGCCCATGAGTTTCAATGTTTCATGGTCATTTGGTTTGATAGGTTTAGATTTAGGGGTATTTTGTCACGGAATTACCAAATGAAGAAATTGTTAGGATTTAGATCCTAAGTTAGTTTAGCAAATCGTTTGAAATTCACTCAATAATTTTTTCTAATGTTTCATTTTATCAAAAACGCCTTTCTAGTTAAATATTATAGCAGCCACAATCCTTTTGTGTAGAAACCCTCTCTAGCAGTTGTGGGATTTCAAGAATAAAATTATCTAGAGTCTTATTGACCTCCTCCTTAGTGAAAAGTTAGATTCAAAGACATTCAAGAAGATCATCAAGCTTCACTTTCTTATTTTTTCATCGGTTCGTGATGTAACTTGAGTAGATTCTCAAGAGTCAAAGTCTAAGGTGGATTCATTCATCAATCAAGCACTGTTTGGTATTCGTGGATACGGCAAGAGTAGGCTTATATCCTTAGATTGTGAATTCAATGATAATTTTGTAAGATATCTTGTAACCAAAATTTATTCATAGTGCTTGATTTATCTGGACTTAGATTAGTCTTATGATTTTTATTCGAATTAAAATTTTTCACATAAAAATCTTATGCCTCGTTGATTATGTTTATTTTCTTGTGTGATTAATTGCGATATATCGGTTAGTGCAAATCAAATCAATCTTAAAAAGGGAGTTTTAGCTTTTTATTTAAATAAGTGAGATAGTAGTTCGCTTGGTATTAGAGGCAATTCTGATCACCGATCGATCGGCGGCCAGACCAATCGATCGGCATATTTAGTAAGATATCTTTAAATTGCTGCTAAGGTTAGAGCAGCCACAACCCTTTTTGTGTAGAAACCCTCTCTAGCAGTTGTGGGATTTCAAGAATAAGATTATCTAGAGTCTTATTGACCTCCTCTTTAATGAAAAGTTAGATTTAAAGGTATTCAAGAAGATCTTCAAGTTTCACTTTCTCATTTTTTCATCGGTTCGTGGTGTGACTTGAGTAGATTCTCAAGAGTCAAAGTCTAAGATGGATTTCTTCGTCAATCAAGCACTGTTTGGTATTCGTGGATACAATAAGAGTAGGCTTATATCCTTAGATTGTGGATCCAATAATGATTTTGTAAGATATCTTGTAACCAAAACTTATTCACAGTGCTCGATTTATCTGAACTTAGATTAGTCTCATAGTTTTTACCCAAATTGAAGTTCTTCACGTAAAAATCGTATACCTCGTTGATTATGTTTATTTTCTTATGTAATTAATTGCGATATATCGATGAGTGCAAATCAAATCAATCTTAAAAATAGAGTTTTAGCTTTTTATTTAAATAAGCGAGTTAGTAGTTCGTTTGGTATTAGAGGCAACTCTGATCACCGATCGATCGGCATGTTTCGTGATATATTTTTAAATTGTTGCAAAGGTTGAGCAGCCACAATCCTTTTGAGTGGAAACCCTCTCCAGCAGTTGTGGGATTTTAAGAATAAGATTATCTAGAATCTTATTGACCTCTTCCTTAATGAAAAGTTAGATTCAAAGGTATTTAAGAAGATCATCAAGTTTCACTCTCATTTTTTCATCGGTTCGTGATGTAACTTGAGTAGATTCTAAGAGTCAAAGTTTAAAGTGGATTCCTTCGTCAATCTAGCATTGTCTGGTATTCATGGATACGGTAAGAGTAGACTTTCACCCTTTAGATTGTGGATTCAACGATGATTTTGTAAGATAAGATATCTTATAACCAAAACTAATTCATAGTGCTTGATTTATCTGGATTTAGATTAATCTCATAATTTTTACAATAATTGAAATTTTTTACGTAAAAATTGTATGCCTCGTTAATTGTGTTTATTTTCTTGTGTGATTAGTTGCGATATATCAGATAGTGTAAATCAAATTAATCTTAAAAGGGGGGTTTAGCTTTTTATTTAAATAAGTGAGTTAGTAGTTTACTTGGTATTATTGGCAACTCTGATCACATGAAAGTTTCGTATTGTTAATAGAAGAGTTGTCGCTGTAAAGAAGGGTAAAGTCCTTAAGAAGAGTAGTCGCTCTGAAGAAGTTTAAAGTCCCGTAGTTTAAATTTATAAGTCAATTATTAAAATTTTTTAATCAAATTATTAGGTAATTTAATTTGTTAACCCAAAAAAAGAAAAAGGTTTTCCATATTGAAATAGTTCCCAATGCCTAGTCCATCGTGTAAATACTTTTCCAGAGTTCAAAAGTTAGGCAAAAAGGCTGAAGCAGAAGGAATGAGTTACATCTCGTCTATTATAACCGAATACTTCAGATATAAGTGTAGGCTTTCGATTAGTGAATAAGCTACAAGCCAAAGCATAAAACCTATAAAAAAAAACTGCATCCAAACAACACTTTAATTTTTGGAAATTTTGGCCAAATATTTAAAATATAAATTTTTAGAACCAAGCTGTTTCAACAAAAATTTATCCTAAAATTTAATGACCTAATTTCTCTCAAAAATACTATACAAATAAATAAATTTATCTATTTTACATAATAAACAGATAAATTTATTTATTTAATATTTATCTATTTAATATATAAGTCGATAAATTTATCCGTCTACTTATTTATGCTTAACAGATAAACTTATCTATTTGCATATCAATATAAATAATACAAACAAATAAATTTATTTATCTATTTATTTATACCTAATAAATAAATTTATCTATTTAAATATCAACACAAATAATACAAACAAATAAATTTATTTTTATTTTTTATATATATTTTAAAAAGACACAAATAAATTTATATTTATTCTTTATACGTACTTTCCATAAAAAAATAAATAAATTTATATAAATTCTTTATACACATTTTAAAAAATTATAAATAAATTTATCTATTCTAAAATATTTGTATCCAAAAAAAATCTTGTGGATTAAAATTTTTATAAAAATAAACTTTACTAGTCAAAAATTTTTATACTCAATAAAAAATAATAAACAACCTATAAATTAAACTATTTATCAAATTTTAATTAATTTTTTTATTTTTTTTTAATTTTTGTAACATTCAAATAAAAAAAAAGGCTCAACGGCGCTCTAGTTACAAAGAATCATTAAAAATAAAAATAAATATCACAAAACCTTTTTCGTATTATCTACTTAGACAAAACAATTGCCCAAAAGATTTTTTTAACTCATTTAAACTAAAATTAAAATAATTCATTAAAAAAAAAAAAGCCGTAATCAATCGCTCCCTGTAAGCGCAATACCCAACATCACAAGTTTCTCCTCCCATTTTCCCCGGTAACTTGGTAAAATATTATTTTAATTTCCCATTTTCTTAATGATTATTAACTACGCAGAAAGAGTATATAAAAATGTAATATAATTAAGTAATAATAATGTAAACTAATTATTTCAAAAAAAGGCCATAATATTTCCCAACAAATACATGGCTACTTGAGAATTAAGAGTCATAGTAATATTTTGGCACCCCAACAGAACCATAAACACTTCCAAGGAATAATTAGTTTCTGAAATTGATCGAGAAGTTGCTTATCGCTTAATTAAAATGCGATGAGAGCCAACCAAAACCACATTTAAACTGAACATAATACTCAAAAAAACCATATAAACAAGAGAAACATAGCTTATAATGGTCCCTTAAGGTCAATATTAGACATAGCATCGACATCGATACCACCAAGTACACAAGAAAAAACAAGACATTACATATATTGACTGACACGGTTTCAGAAATTCAGATGAATTTCAATAATATAAGAGCATGATAATGGACTTTAGAGGAGCGTAGGCGAGATATCCATAGGGAAGGGATTACCGAGAACATTCTCCATGTAGTAGTGAGGATGCGTATTTTCCATGATGACAAACGACATATCTTCCGAAGGCTTCCAGTGACGTTTCCTTTGGTTGATGAACCAGTTGTTTATTTGCTTTTGATCCAGGCCAGTCGACTCAGCAAGTGCCAGCTTCTGCGACTCCTGTTGGCACATGAAGTTGCACACTTGGACCCTAAGTTTCGAGCGATCAAATCCCATTCGATCTAATTTTGAAATTAGTGAAGATATGAAAAACCTAGCTAACAAACGACATCACAGGCATATTTTCCAAGAGATGCTAGCCATAGGTGATGACAAGATACGGATTTTGGATTACATGTCCTAGAGTGCCAAAATGAGAAGTTATGGAACGAAGGCAGATGAAAATAAACAAAGCACAGAGATCTCAATCACTCTAATCATTCTGCCGCAATGCGCATTTAGGCCTCATTTAGAAACCAACTTAAAGCTGACATTTTGTCTATTTGCTTAATTAAAATAAAAGACAAAAAAAGAAAAACTAGTTATTTTATCACTGCCGTGCTAAGGCCAGCTTATAAACCAAAAAGCAAAAGGTCCCCCGCTTAAGGCCACTGACCAAACGGGTCTTCTTAGAGTTGATGGCATCAGTACTTCCCGTAATATTGGAGTCAGCAACAACAGAATGGTTCCGGTGGAAACGATGGGAGGTCAGGTGGAAATAGTTGAAGCACGGGGAATGTAATTGAGAGCTAGGTTCAACTACCAACTACCAATTAATGTGTATTTAACTCCAGTGAACAGCGGAAAAATAGTTGAACAATGATGCAATTGAGAGATCCAATTAGCAACTAAGCATTAATGTGTATCCAACTCTACTAAATTTGAAGAAGAAAAAAAAAGTGCAGCAAAGATAAAGGACAATAAAACATGAAAAGGATAGATAGGTACCGATGGGTATGGCCATTTGTAATGTCTGCTCCACCAGTCTAGCAACTGTTGCCTGGCTTCTTTCGGCAACTTCCCTTTCTTTCTCTTCTTCATGAACTCCTGTTTCAGACTGCCTAAATATCCACTATACTTCCGCAACAGCTGGCCTTTCAGTTCCCTGTCTTCCGCTTGAGGATCTATGAAATTGTTATTCACATCAGCCTCTTCTTCGGACGATCCATTTCTGTCCAAACCTTCACCACAAGCTGAAGACAACATTAGTTGGTTGACACAATTTAACATGTAAATGAATTTAAAATGTTCGTCACGAGAAGCACGCTTGTGTTTTCATGCTAATACTGTCAATTGCAAATCAGATTTCGATATTGTTCCAGATGTCTCAAAAAGAAAATGCATATTTCTACAGTATTAGAAAATATCCATTTTCTTGTTTTAATTTTTATGGATCACAGTAACAAGATTCTACCCCTCCCAACTAACTGCTCTCTCAACATAAAAAACACTCTTAACCCCCTCACCCCCACTTCCAAT
>JAOTRH010000026.1:971617-994166 GCA_034768845.1 Heliamphora exappendiculata | reverse complement strand
AATTGAGATCAACACAGAAGAAAAATTCTACTTAAAATTTTTTTAAGTGTTTGAATCTTTTGAGATACAAGTCATACCTTTTTGGTTAATGTGTCAACCTTGATTGTTTAAAATGGGTTAACACTTTCATTTTTAAAAAAAGAATTATTATTCAATTAAAGACAATTATTTATAAAAAATGAATTATAAAAATCATCAAAATCAATTAAAGAAGTTCTTGGACTAACAAAAGTGTTATGGTTTGAATTAAAGTACAAATTTTCTACTAACAAACAAAAAAAAACCATACAAAAGGCGATACACAGTGCCTAAGTGAGGTGGTCTCTAATATTTCGAATAAAAATTAAAATTATTATTATTATTATATTGGTCTTAATTTTATATATTTTAAAATTAAATAAGTTTTCCAATTATGTTTTTAAAAAGTAATATACTTGTCTTTAAAACTTTGTAAAACTATTATTTGTGTAAGGAATACAATTATCTTTAGTGACTGACAAAATACTAAACTCTTGTATAATATTTTTTAAAAAATTAATTTTTAAGCTAACATGTTTGCCATTTATTAAAAACTCACTATTTTTTTAATTTCTTTTTCAAAGAAAAAATTATATATATATATATCAAATTTAAAAAAAATTATCATAAAATAAATACAATGCCTTCAATTAAAAAATCAAGTATATTCTCAAAAATAAAAAATTATGCTAATATTTCAAATAATACAATTTAAATCAAAAAATAAGAATATATTAAATTTTTTAATAAAAAAACAAAAACAAAATAAAAACTATCTAAATAAATTATTCTAAATAATTTAACTTTTATTTTTTATTCAAAAATAAATTTTTTAAAATTACAGTTTTTAGGCATCAAGCATAGGCAAGGGGCTGCCTGGCATCTAGCTAAAAAGTTAATTTGTTATTTTTGTCTTTTTACGTTTTTAGCTAAAAGGTTAAATTGGATTTAATGTTAATTATTTGATAACTTAATTTTAAAGTTTTTTTTTTAAATTTATTATTTGGGTAAAAATTTATTTTTTTGCTATTAACGTAAAAAGTTCAATGTCTCCAAAAAAAAAATAAACGTCACCAAAAGAAATATCTTTGTAAATCACCATCAAAGTATAGCCTAATATAATGCTATTAAATTCATTTTTACAAAGTTTTAGTTTCTTTAAAATTTCATTTTTTGACAGAAAATATTTCATAATTATAATTTTTTAAAAATATTTTTAATTATTATATACATATATTATTTCTTTAGTATTTAACTAGTACATAAAAAATATTATTTTTGAAAAAAAGTATAATATTGCAAATAAAAATAACTACTATTTTAATAAAGTTCATAAAAATGTGGTGGCTTAATTAATTTATGATGTATTTATAATTTTAATATTTTAAAATTTTTAATTTTGAAGAGATTTAAATTTTTGTTTTGTGAAACTTATGTTCGCAACTAATGTTACTAATATAAGTGTTGGTTTTGTTTTGATAAATTGTGATTTTTTATTAGATATTTTATTTTTGCTTATTCAAATAAATAATAATAATTATTAATAATTAATTTAACTAAAAACAAAAAAATTTTAAAAATATAATAATTGAATCAAATAATGCTAAAATTTATATTAAATACAAAAAAATCAATAAATCCCAATTGTTTTCAGTTGAGAAAGACTGAAAATGGGAAGAGAACGAGAGAAATAAATAGAGAGAGAGAGAGAGTTGTATGTGTTTAAGGGCAAAATAAATAATAAGTTATTAACGGAGTTTATTTGAAATGAACAATCAAATCAGATGGGGTGTCAGTTATATTTTAAAAATTTTAAATATAAATATTTTAAAAATTTTAAAAATAATTTATATTTTTGTCAAAAATTATAGGAGAGTCAGTGTAACTTATCATAATATTTAATATATATTAAGTTATTTAATTTTATTTTTTAACTATTCAATAAAAGTACATTGACAGTAATTTAACTGAAAAAACGTTTTTTTACTGTGTTATTTAATAAAAGCACTGTGAAGGTGTTGACAAAGTTATGATTAATAATTTTTTAAAATTTTAATTATTAATTGTATATATAAATAACAGTTTTTTAAAAGTATTTGTAATTTTTATTATAAATTATAATTATTTTTTATTTTAATTTTAAATTATAATTTTTATTAAATATTTACAATTTTAATGTCAAACACAAATGTAAATAATGATGATGTTTGGGTGATATGCTTATTTACTTATTTATTTATTAACAAATAAGATAAAATATAAATAATTCACTTTGTTTGAATGATAATTAGCTTATTTACTTATTTAGTTTATTTTTAATTTATTTATTTATTTTTATCTTATTTATTTGAATAAATCACTTTATTTATTTAACTCATTAGCTCATTTAGTTATTGATTTAAAATTTAACTTATTTAATAAATCAAACAACATTATTTATTTATTAATTTATAAGTCAAATAAGCTTATCAGCCAAACAGAGCTAATGCCATGTGATGCTTCAAAATTTTGGAATAATTGAGAGAGAGAGAGAGAGAGAGAGAGATAGGTCCGTAGGGTAATATATATAGGGATCAGCTAGACACTTTCAAGCAAAGCTTTTGCAATTAGCTTTACGTCACGTCCATGACCAGTAGCTTCCTTGCCATTATATATTTTGAATTAAAAATTTAAAGGATCAGCTAACAAAATTTTGTTCACACACCATAGGGTAACGGTCGTATTTAATATTGGTTAAATTAGTAATTTATTAATTATAATTTATAATAAAAATTATAAATATTTAATAAAAAATAAAAGGATCGGCGAACAAAATTTTATTCACATATCTAAGAGAAATGGCGGTGTTTGGTGTTGTTTAAATTAATAATTTATAATAAAAAAATATAAATATTTAATAAAAATTATAATTTATAATTAAAATAAAAAAAAATTATAATTTATAATAAAAATTATGAATATTTAAAAAAAATTATAAATTATAATTAAAATTAATAATAAAAAATAAAAAATTACTATCAATAGTTTTGTTAAATACTCTCAATAAAACTGGCCTTTGTCTCAGTTAATTAGTTTTTGTAATTTTTTATTTTTTAATATTTTTAATTTTTTAATTAATTTTTTTATCTTCTTAAATTATCTTGATAAAATTAAAAGGTAAAATTTTTAACTAAAAATTAAAAAATTCACTATTATTTAAAACAAAACCATTTTGTACTTACTTTGTTACGTAAATGAATAAAATAATACTCGCTTTCGTGATCGAAAGGACATCAAATTAACCTTTTAGTCAAATGTTTAGAAGTATAATCTTCAGGGATTTGGGAAGCGTGCTGCACTTCGAAAGAAAACACGCTCGTGTTGTGTTCTGTTTGACATATTTTAAATTTTTATGATTTAATTTGTTTATTATGTAAAATTTTTTGAATTTATATAATTTATAAAATTTTAAATTGATTCGATATCTATAAATAAGTGATTGAATAATATTTATTTAATAATATTATTTTAAAATAATAATAATATTTATTTATTTATAAAATAATATTACGAGATCTTAATCAATCATTTAATTACAGATATCGGATGAATCTAAAATTTATCATACTTAAAAAATTCAACAAATTTTATGTAATAAATAAATTTATTCAAAAAAATTTATTCAAAAAACACATTAAATTAAATAAGATGCAATACGCACAGTACGCTACCTGAGTCAATCTTCTGTTTAATCTTTGTTTTAAAAAAGGTCGGCATGTATTCTTTTGAACTCTGTGACTTATTAGTCACTTGAGGCATTCCAATCATATAACTATCATATTTTATTATAAAAAATGCTAACCAAATTTTATTAAATTGTAGTTAAAATTTATTTAATGTATAAATATTTATATAAAATATATTAATATCTATAAAAATAATAAATTCTACATCAAAAAAATATATTTATATTAAAAAAATTCATTTTCATTAATTTATTATTCAAAACTCAATAAACCCTATTTAACAACACCCTTTTTATTATATATCTACATATACGTTTTCATCCCCTTAAGAAGCCAGCTCTCCTTTCCACTTCTGGTTTTCCAATAACCAAGAAATATAGATCATATGTCCAAATCACTATAGACATTTAAAAGATTCTCACTCTATCCATCTCTCTCCATCTCTGACGATTTGGGTATTCCACGATAACTTTAATTATTTTTGTTTTTAAAAAATTATAAATAATTTTTAAAATTTACAAAATTTTAAAAAATATATTTTGACTTGTTTTTGTAAATAAATTTTGATTGAATTCATCCGTTATCTCTAACTAACACTTTTTAAATATTTATGTTTTCAAATTTGTTTTTTTTTTATTTTTATTTTTTTATAAATAAAAATTAAAAATTGTAAACATTACCAAATGACCCCTAGTGTTTGTATTAATTTGTATGTATTTTAATTAATTAAACAATTTTTAATGGTCTTAAATACTCAAATAAGTGATTAGATACCACTTTTACCTGTGCTTGCCACATTTATCTATCACTTTCACTAAAAAGAAAAACACGTATTTGTTAAGTAATTATAAATATTATCAAATGGGACTTAATGAACTCATTTATTAATCCTATTTAATTTTGGCTCTAGCAACAACAATGGAGAAGGTATTAAAGTAGGAAAAATGCTATCCGTCCCGAATCTTTTGACCAAATTATACTACCGAAATTGATGTGTAGGGATAATTGATATAAAATACTATAAAAAAAAATACTCAGGTTTAGCACCGGACAATTTTGTAATTTTTTGAATATTTTTGTTTTTAATCATATTTTTATAATAAGAATAGTTTATTTTATGGTAATTATTGATTTTATTACTCAAAATAAAAATTAAATTAATTAGATATTTGTAACTATCTGTCTGATTATATTTATTTATTTTTGTTTTTTGTAAAATTATATATTATCATTCATTTATTTTTCAATAAATGTGATCTACTCACATAGTTATTATTGTCTGATTAATTTAATATTTTTAAAAAATAATATACTTAATAAATACTACATAATTAATAGTTTTGATCATAAAAATATATATATAAAAAAAAACTAAAATTATTAAAAAACATAATAACGCGTTGTGTTTAAAAATACAAAATTCATTATATAAAGAGATCCAAAGAAATACCATATTGAGTTATGTGCTCGCTCTAAATTAAGAGATAATCTTAAATCGAAAATATATCATTACCAAAAACAATTACTTAAATAGACGACCAAAATCAATTAGCGGCATTTTTTTTACTATTTCTAGACTTTAAATTCTCATATCACGTATTCATATTCATACTTTAATGTATCTAATATTTACTAAAAGACAAATTGATAACTAGTTAATAGTTTGTTTTTATGAAAATTTTTTATACATATATTTTTTTAATTTTTTCATTCTTAATTTAAAATAAAATAAGTAACTTAAACTTCTCATAGACATTTTTTAATTCTCTCTCTCTCTCTCTCTCTCTCCAATTAGACGAGGACACTCTTGCTCGATGCCCCAGTGAATCCATGATTTAAAAAGATGAGCAAGATGGTCAAGAATTACAATCAGAGTCCGGAGAATCTAGTCAAGAATATAGTCATTAAGTATATGAGAATATTCATAATATTTTAAGTATAAGAAATTTTTTATACTTATATTTTTAAAAATTTTTAATTTTAAATGAAAAAAATAATTTATAAAAAAATGAGAACTATTTTAAGTATATGAGAAACTCCTCAAACTTATTTTTCTTAGTTTTTTCATTATTAATTTTAAAAAAAACGTGAAACTTATAAAAAATATAAACTATTATAAGTATGAGAAACTTCTCATACTTATTTTTCCTAACTTTCTCATTATTAGTTTTAAAAAAAATATGCAACTTGTAAAAAATGTGTATTATTTCAAGTATGAGAAACTTCTCATACTTGAAATGAAATTTCTTATACTTGTTTTCTTAATTTTTTATTCTTAATTTTAAATGAAAAGAGAGCAATTTATAAAAAAATAAAAAATATGAAAATATGAAATTTTTTTCATACTTATTTTTTTAATTATTTATTATTAATTTTAAATAAAATAAGTAATTTGTAACAACTGCAAACTATTTCAATTATGAGAAACTTTTCATACTAATTTTTTTAAATTTTTTTTTCATTCTTAGTTTAAATGAAATGAGCAATTTATAAAAAAAAAATGTGAACTTTTTCAAGTATGAAAAATTTTTCATACTTATTTTTAAAAAATTTTATTATAAATTTTAAATGAAATAAGTAATTTGTAAAAAATATTAATTATTTTAAGTATGATAAATTTTTGATACTTATTTTTTTTAATTTTTTAATTTTTAGTTTTAAATTAAATTAGCAACTTTATTAAAAAATTAAAAACTATTTCAAGTATGAGAAACTTCTCATACTTATTTTTTTTTAAAATTTTTTATTTTTAATTTTAAATGAAATGAGCAACTTATTAAAAAATTAGAACTATTTAAAATATGAAAAACTTTTTATACTTATTTTTTTTTAAAAAATTTATTCTTAATTTTAAATAAAATGAGTAACTTTTAAAAAATGATAACTATTTCAAGTATGAGAAATTTTTCATATATATATATATTTTAATTTTATCATTCTTAATTTTTTATAAAATAATAAATTTATGAATGAGAAATCTTAATGTAATTTTTTTCTCGCATGATAAGACATTTTTCATATTTTGATGTAATGTATGAGAAAATTATCGTGTATAATTTTTTTTTAAATTTGTATTTTCATCTTGATAAATGTGTGTATAAAAATATTCTTATCTTGTAATGCATGAAAAAATTGTCATAGTATTTGTGTATATGAGAATATTCTTATCTTGTAATATATAAAAAAATTTTTTTATTGCATGTGTGTATAAAAATATTCACATTTTGTGATATATGAAAAGTTTCTCATAATGTGTGTGTATGAGAATATTATCATATTGTGATATATAAAAAAATTTATACATTTAATATATAAAAAAAATTTCTAATTTAAAAAAAAAACCCCAAAAGCTAATTTTTTACCCACCTATTGAATTTGTCAAAAACAATTTAAAAGTTAATAAACTTTTTTTCTTTTTTTCTAATCTTTGTTTTTCCGATTGGTCTAATTTTTTTAATTGTTTTGTTTTTTCATAATAAAACAAATCTAAAAGTATAATTATTTTAATTAAAGTTAAAAATATTACTAAAAACAAAAAAACTCCTATAAAAGTTTTAAATTGACTTCTTTTTCTAAAATAAATAACAAAATAAAAATAATAATATAAGAAATTTTTTTAGATTTGACATTAATTTTTTTATTTTTAAAAGTATAAAAAAATTGTCACTAAAAATAAAAAGTAAAAAAACTAAACCCAAATTCAGTGTCAGATTATTACTTTAAAACTTAGTCTAAATTATTTTTTATCATTTCGTAATTTTTTTCGTTAACTATTTCAAAAAATGTATAGTCCCTCTTAAAATAGTGAAGATCATCGCCCGTTTTCTTATAATTCAAATCCCAAATAAACAAGGTTATTTTAGTAACTTGTGTCTTATTTACTTATTTGCTTATAAGTTAGTTATTCAAACGAATTTATTTATTTATTTATTTATAAATCAGCTTATTTAACTTATAAGTCAACTTATTTATTTATTTAACTACTCAAATAAATTTATTTAATTATTTTTAATTTATTTAATTATTCAAACAACATAATTTATTTTTTAATTTATAAATTAATAAACAAATAAACAAAATCACCCGAAATCCATGTCCAAAGGCATTAAAATAATTCTCTCTCCTGCACGCGTGGACAACCTCATTAAACTCCAATCTCTACAAGATATTTGCAGCACACTTCCATTAAGAAGACAAGAAAGAAAGCATGAAGTCTCAAGACAAGTTGAATATAGAACAATGTTGGGAGGAGATAAAGAATTGGTGCTTATCTTCATCAATCTCTGCACCTGATTTTCATAGAACATCTTTGTTGAACTGTCTGTGTATTGATTACATGGACTTAGTTGAGTGCTTGATCATTCAGATATACATATACAAAATAGTAATCACCGCTCACTAAATAAATAATGGTATTAGTTTGCTTATTTATTTATTTAGCTATTCATACGAACTTATTTATTTATTTAGCTACCAAAATAAGCTTATTTGACAACTTAAATGAGCTTATTTGTTTATTTGTTTATTTTTTTGTTTTTAACTTATTTAGTTACTCAAACGATGTGATTAATTTTTTAGTTCATAAATCAATAAATAAATAAGCAATTTTACCCAAACAGGACCAATAAATAATAAAATAGATACTAATATATAAATATTTATACAAAATATGTTGGCCCTGATGTGTAATTTTTTTTATTTGCTTATTGACTTATAAACTAAAAAATAAGTCACGTCGTTTAGATAACTAAATAAACTAAAAACAAAAAAATAAGTAAATAAACAAATAAGGGTAGCCAAATAAGTAAATAAGTTGATTTATAAGTCAATAGCAAATAAATAAATAAGTCACAAACCACCCAAACAAAGTGACTTAAATAAAATTTGACTTATTTACTAATGAGTAAATAAATTAATAAATGAATAAGTAAAATCCACCCAAATATGACCGTTAATATTTGTAAAAGTAATAAATATTTTTTCTAAAATCGTATTGACATTAAAAAAAATTTAATTTTTTTATTTTAAAGATAAATTATACTTAGACCTGCGTACTTTAAATATATCACTGCTTATCTATTTAATCTCTAAAATACCTGTGATACCCCCATCTATTTGCACGGTTAATTTGTCAAGAAAATGACTACCTTACCCTTAGCAAAATTACACTCCATTTCTGTAGACAAAAACCGGCGCTACTTCCACTCTTTCTCTCGACAAAAACCAACATCACAGTTCTACTCTCTCTCTCTCTCTCTCATGGCAACTCGCGTCGTGAGAGCTGCCGCATCGTCTCCGTTGATTCTGATCCGAATTATTGGCAATGGCGTGTCCAAGCCCAGGTGGGCCTCATCTTTGTCTTCGTCCTCATCTATGTCGTCGACGACCTCTCTGAAGCCCAACAAGAATATCACCGACCGTCTCTTCTCCGAATCTCCACTGGAAGAGTTTGGGAAATTGGTTAATTTCTCAAATGGGTTAATTTCTTACAATTAGAATGCCAGACCACCCGGGGGAGGGGATGGAAGGGGTTTCGGTGTGGAGGTCTGCCGCGTGGCTGCATACTCCCCGTTGCTTTTTCTTTTTGTTTTTCTGTGAAGCATGATCTCAGTTGAAATCGAGTATCCATTTCTCTTTCTAAATATGCACAAGTTCCTCAATAAGTTTATTTTTTTCCATGAAAGTGAATTTCTCCGTTTAGATACCCTAGCTAAACACATCTTGGTTGAATTGAATTCCAAATTTAGGAAATTCCATTCAACAACTCCATATACGTTTCTCTTCACTTAACAATCAAGAACCCAAAATTTAAGCCCTGCAAGCAGAGAATCCAGTGTTGTAGATTGTTATTTTTCAAATTTGGGGTGTGGGATTTGAATCATTTAAGCTACCTTGTTTGTGTATGTTTTTTACAACAAATCTATGATTTGATCTGCAGTATCACACACACACATATATATATATATATATTATTTCTTTCTATTTATACTTTTCTTTGATGCGGATCTTAAAGAAGGAAGTTATGAGGGCTGTATCAAGAAACTCTATGAAAGGAAGGAAGCCCATTCATTAAACCTGGAAAATGAGAAATCTTTGTCTGATTAGGTTGCAATCCAAGGGAATAGAGCCAGTTCAGTTGCTTCTGCACCATAAGATGATTACAGAAACCGGCGCCGTCACAAACTGCGGCAAATCCCAACAAACAGAAATCGGCGTCGTCGTCGATGGTGCCGCCAAACACACGCACACAGAAGGGGGAAAGAAGATGGGAGAGGAAAACAAGGGGCTTGGAGGAGAGAGGGGGCCCAGAGGAGAAGAGAAACAGAGGAAAAGGGTAAGAGAGTGGCAGAGGAGGATAAGGGTAAAAGTGTTTATTGTCAATTAATTTGTTGATTACGTTATATTTTTATGTTAAAGTTAATAAATGGTCGACTAATGCAGAGAATAAAATGTTATTCATTATAGTAAAATAAAAGAGTGTAATAATATTTTAAAAATTGAAAAAAAAAAACAGTATTATATTCAAAATATACAAAAAAATCTAAATATAATTTATTTTTATTTTTATTTTTATTAATCTAAATACAAAAAAAGAGACAGTTAATCCTTTATAATAGTGTTATATGGAGACTAAATTAAACATGAAAATTTTCATTATTGGAGGGTCAGATACTCATCATGTAGTCAACTTCTAAATCTAAGTCATCGGGTCAGCAAATATGCCTTATCTCCAAAATTAACTTTGAACTGGTGGGGTCTTGGTTGGAGGGTTGTCTCTGCACCGCATCAAAGAAGACCCCACGTCTTATCATCTTATGTATATTGAATCTTATGAAATTGTTAATAATAAAAATAATAAAAATATTTATTTCAAATAATTTAAATTTTTAAATGAGTACTTGATAATTAACTATTTAATATGATTTTACCATCTACCAAATAATTATAAAAAAATTACGAATGTTTAGTCGATTTATGAAGAATAATTAAGCCACACAGGACAAATTACGTTGAGAATATACATAATAAAATTAAATTTTTTTTAATAATTTTTATTTTTACAGGAGTTGATAATTAATTAACAATTTAATGATGATGAAATGCAAGTAACCCTTTGTGTATTGTTTTAATGAATAAATCTGAGCCGTGAATTTTTGGATCACACCACACTAAGGTCTGGAAGGTGGGGTGGCAAATAATTAATGTTTCTCAAATGGTCTTTCACACAATAAGTATGCAGTAAAGAGAGTTGGGGGCTTCATTAGAGAGTGCGGTGGTGATGTATATAATAATAGTAATAGACACCTTAAAATAGTGGCCCCATTTGGCATAACTTGATTATTGACTAATTTGCTTATTTTATTTTACTATTCATTGATTTGATATTTTTGTTTATTTTTTTATTCGATTTGGCATAATTTAATATTTTGATAAAAGTTTTCGTCTCAATGAGAATAGTCTAAAAAGTAAAAAAATTTAACTAAAAAATAAAAAATTTTACGAAAAACAAAAAAATCAATTTCGTCAACTTAGTCAAACTTATTTAGAAGCAAATTAGCCATACGGGTCTAGTACTTAATCCCGAATTACCTTATATAATAAAAAAATGCTAATAGTTGTTCATTGGGTAATAGTTAATGGGTAAATAATGTATAAATATTTATATAAAATATATTGATATTTATGAAAGTGTGTGTCACACCTCTAAAAATATATTGATATTTATTGATGTATTTTTTTGCACAAATTAGATAAAGATTGATAGCTCTATACGAGATCTTGTGATAGTGTTTGTTTATCATCTTCAGCTGCTGAGTACCTGTAAAAAAGACATTTGGGGGCACCGGGTGGTGCCGACCAACGCTTCTCCGATGGTTAAGCTAGAATATATTCTCTGATAAAGAAAAAAAATTATCAAGATAATATAAGTATAAGTTTCAGCCCTTAATTTGCTATAGATGATCTCTTTATATATATAGGAAAAAAAAAAGTTAGATAGTTTGGATGACTCTCCTTTGATTTTAACCAATGAAGATAATTATAGGCGTGATTCTAAGCATCACTTTAGACGTGATTCTCGACATTATTTTAGGAATGGTTCAAGAAAATGAACTTTAAGCCATATTATCGGGTTAGTGTGCTCAATTACTCGGCTCGATCATTTATGTTTTATTATGGTTACTCATTCTTATTATATAAAATATATTCATATCAATCTCAAAGAAATTTATTCCAACTTATTGATATCTTTGAAGCATAACCCATATAATAGATATACTTCTAAATGCTATGATTTTCAGAGTGCTTTGAAAATCTTCAATGGAATATTATCATGTAAATTTGAAGCGCGCATTATCACAACTAATATTAGATTATAATTCATAGTCTTATGTGGGAAATTGGTCATGGTCACCAAAGAATATTCATGAACTGTACGGAAGTACAATAAAAATGTTATGACCGAGTGAAAGAGATTGTAATATCTCACATTAAAAAAAGAATGCAGCAATACATATGCAACAAATAAAAATGCATAAGCAAAATTTATTAATTTTCTACTATAATTTTGAAGCGCATTTCAAAACTATGATAATAATGGTGATAGAATTATATGAACCATAAGCAGTATCTATGAGAAATGATCAAGAACAAACATATACGAAATATATATAAGATTTGTATATGGTTCATCCAACTAAAGTTATATTTTTGATTGTTATGGTTATTTCTCTATTACAATGAACGATAATAAGAGTTATACTGAAATTATCCTATGTTATAATTGTTGAAATTTAATTACCAATTTCTACATGTAAACGAAAGCACACATTTATGCATACGCTAAGAAAAAAATCACGCAAAAGATATCCGTGGTTCAGTACAATTTGTTTACATCTATAGGTGAAAGAGATAATTTACTATAATCATAAAATGTATAATCATGAGAGTAAAAATCTCTTAAAACCTGACATTTACAACTTGATCCTTAGGACATACTTCATTTCTCTGCTCGAGGGTTATACTAGCGGCTTAGCAATTTTTTGCCTCTCCCTACATCTCTATTTATTTGATTCAACTCTTCACATAATAACTAGAATTAATTATAAGGTATCTCTATTTATAAGCAAACTTTAAAACTCTAACTCCCATATAATTATAAAATTCTATGCATATTTGGCTTTTTATGGATTTATGACTCTGGTCAAGCCCAAATATATGTAAATAAAATTTAAATTATATAGGTTTGCAATACAAGATACACACCAACAATAATATAAAGTGTTTATTAGGCTCCTTGCTGTTATACATGTAAAGCCCATCTATCGTTTAGGGGGTCTAACCTATTACTCGCGAGATGCATTTAGTTAAGAATGAGATTCTACCAAAAAGAGAATTAGCATAAACGATGCTCGTTCATAGAGTTACATCGGTGGGAGAGAAAAATTATGTCTGGTATACATATATAAAAAATTTGTGAGCTAATACTAATAATTTGGGTTTAAGCATTTTGAGTCATGTTATTAGACTCTTTGTTCATGTTACTGGACCAATGGTCTACTTGAGTCGTTATAGATGGTATTATAACCAACCTTGATCCAATCAAGAGCTCAATGGTGATTTGGATAGAGGAGTGGAGGCTCCGGAGAAGGGTAAATGCCTCAAGATTTGTATATTTTGTGCACACCAATGCGTTGATCTATATCTGCTAATGAGCTTCTATCCACATCTCAGCTAGGGGCAAGGGCGTTGCGTATTTGAATGGAGGATATTATAATACTCATCCCACATTAGAGGGAGATAAAAACTATATCTGATACATGAAGAATACTTGTGGGTTATTACTAATAATTTGAGCTTATGCATTTTAAGTTGTATTATTAGGCTCTTTGTTTAAGTTATTGGGCCAGTAGTTTACTTGGGTTGTTACAAGGCCATTAAGCATTTTAAGTCGTGTTTTTTTTTTATGATCGAAAAAATGGAAGATATATAAAGGGCATAGAGCCAGAATAGCAAGATACAAGCATACAATGCCACAATCAGACTTGAAAAAAATCCTTTTGTAGACTGATTTTTAATAATTATTTTTCTTAAATAAGCTAAACGATACAAAAAAAAACTTAAATCAAACTACCACACAAGCAAAAAATAAAATAACCAATCATAATCACACACGAGACGACGATTTTTACGTGAAAAACTCCAAATCGGGTAAAAATCACGAGACTATACCGAGTCTAGAAAATCAAACACTATTAAATGTTAGTTACAAGATAATCTTACAAATCGACGTTGTACCCACAACCAAATATTTGAAAGCCTACTCATGTCGAATCTACATACACCAACTCCTGTACTTGACTGCCGCTGGAACCCACCACTGGACTTCAACACTTGAGACTACTTTCAAGCAATTCCACGAACACAAACTGATTGTTGAAGTTTTGATTGACTTGATGATTGGCTTAAATGAGCGGAAGCTAAAGAATCATCAAATTGTTGTAAACTAGCTTTCACGTATGTGGACTAGCTTGCGAAGCTCCATATGACGACTAGGTCTTCTCAATACAATCAAGAGGCACCCAACAAGAAAAACATACTTCCTATTTATAGGAAAACTTCAAAAACCATTGTTACGCTGAAACAATAAAAGTTGTCACGCCGAGACCGCTCGATCAGTCTATTCACCGCTCGAGCGGTGAAGACTGTAATGCCGTAAATTTTTGTTACAGACAGAAATACCGAGAGGTGTAAATGACCGCTCGAGTAGTCTGTCGAGCGGTTTGATACCGCGGACTATTTTTTTTATATTTTTTGCTCCATTTGCGTAGCCCTGTAATATTAAACCATAACTCCAAAAGAACAAGTGTCAAAATATCAATTAATTAAATAAATAATTTGAATACTCATTTGTCACAGATTTTTCAAACTAAAAACGAATTAGACTGAGATCAAAATTCGTAACAAGACTCAAACAAACTCATGCATAACACAAGAAAAGACGAAAACACACAATAGGCAAGAGACCTATTGCGCCAAGAAAACACTATTGCAATTAATTTGATTTAAGCTTCTAACTGCCTTAATAAGGTAAAGGAAGTCTTCAATCGTAAACACTGAAAATTTGAGAGCTGCCTTTAGCCATAAAGCAGCGTGAGTTTTGGCTTCCTTGGAGATTTTTTCCCAGCATGAAAGTTCCAACTTGAAGATCTTCTTATTCTTAGTTATCCAAATGGACCACAAGGCTACATAAAACATGCAATCCCAGATCATTCGCTTCAAACCAAGGCCTTCTCCACCGCACCACCAGCTGAAAAGAGACACTAGGTCTTTTGGGCACGCCCAACTCACACCGCACCATCAGAGGATGTCAAACTAGACTCTCCATGCAAATGGGCAGTGCAGGAGTAAATGGAAGGATGATTCTACTGAGCTTTCACAAAGGACACAAAGACTAGTCACATTCGAGAGAAAGATATGACTGTGGATTAGGAGCTTTCTTGTGGGAATGCTATTCAACAGCTCCAACCAAGCGAAGAACTAAGCTTTAGGAGGCGTCAAAGGGTTCCACACCTTACCTATAAGGGATTCATTTATGCCCATACTTTGGTCCTGCAACTATTTGAGAGATCTTACAGAAAACAAGCCATCCTTTTCTCCTTTCCACACTAATTTGTCATTTCTGTTTGGGTCGAGTGGGGAGCTTTGTAGTGCTACCATTTGCATGGTGAGGGACTCTACCTCCAAAGCGAAAAGATTTCTTCTAAAAATAAGGTTCCACGAAAAGTCATGGGGAGCACCAAGTTGTAGTTCAAACACTAGGCTATCTTTCTGTTGAGATAGCAAGAAGAGCCTAGGATATAGAGGGGCTAAAGGCTGATCACCTAACCATCTGTCTAACCAAAACTTAATAATAGAGCCATTCCCCACCACCAGCTGGCAATTATCCAGGAAGAGCACCTTGAGAGGATTATTCAAAACCCCAGAATTCAAGATAGCTTTCCATTGGGGGAGAGATTAGGGTTACATCTATGTGGTGGGAACCAATCCAAGGGAGACCCCCCATACATGCTGCACAAAACCCTTTTTCAAAAGCTTTACTTCTCACATCCAAACCTCCACCACCACTTCAGAAGAAGAATCTCATTCCTAATTCTTAAATCAGGGATTCCAAGCCCACTATTTCTTGTCTATTTTCACTCTCTGCCACCCCACAAGGTGGACCTTTTTATAGTTTGCACCATCCCCCCAAAGGAAACTACGTTGGGCTTTCTCAATTGATAGAGCAACCCCTCTAGGCATTCTAAACATAGATAGATAGCAAGTGGGGAGGTTTTCTAGAGATGCTTTTATGAGTTGCACACGTCTAGCTCTAGAGAGGAATTTTCTTTTACATAAAGCGAGCTTCTTCTTCATTCTGTCCATCAAAGGTTCCCACAGTTTGCAAAGTTTGGGGTTTAATCCTATGGGCAGACCTAGGTACTTGAAAGGGAGGTAACCCTTTTTGCATGCTAGAGTTTTCGCAAAGATATTGAGGTTTTCCTCGCTTACTGAGATACCACAGATCATACTTTTTTGAAAATTAATTTTCCATCCAGAGACTAATTCAAAACTTCTAAGAATCCTTTTAATCCCATCCACTTCTTGATGATTAGGATGACAGAAGAGTATTGTATCATCTGCAAATTGAATGTGGCTGATACCAATGAGCTCTTCCCCTACCTTTGCTCCTTCCAATAGATTGAAGTTCTTTGCTCTTTATATCAAGATATTCAAGCCTTCTACTGCGATGTTAAAGAGAATTGGGGATAAAGCGTCGCCTTGCTTGAGCCCTCTATTCATCTTGAACTGCCTAGTGGGGGCACCATTGATGAGAATCGAGAGGGATGCTGATGACACACATTCAAGCATCCATCAACACCACTTGGCCCCAAAGCTCATGAATTAAGTCGTGTTGTTAGATTTTTTATTCAAGTTATTAGATTAGCAACCAACTTGGGTCGTTACAAATAATATCTAAGTCAACTCTAGTTTTATAAAGAGCTCTTTAGCAAAGTGGATAGAAAAGTGAAGACTTGAGAAAAGAACAGAGGCCCTAAGATTGTACACATTGATGATGTTATCTACAACGCTAACTAAGAAAAGAAGTTAATTAGGTTACAAAGTGAGAATGTCTCTTATTTTAATGGGGATATCGTAATAATATCCCTTCATGCATTAGTGAAAGATAAAATTTTAGTTCGATATAAATAAAAAAGTGGACAATTTTATAATAACGTATTTGAGCTTAGTTAAACTTTTGAATTGCATTATTAGGTTATTAATTTATTCAAATTATTGAGTTAGTAATCTATTTTGGTAAATATAAATAGTATCAAAATCAATATTCTTGGTACTATAAATAATTCAGTAGTAGTATTAATAGAGGAGTAGAGATTCCAAAAAGAAGTAGAGGTGCTGAGATTAACTAGACGAAAAACTTGGATCACACGACAAAAACATTGCATTATTAAGTGAGAAATATTGTGATACATCATCGCTAACCAATGACATATGAAACATTAATATGAGTGAGGATTCTTTATTTAAGTAACTAAGTAGTACATTTAATTGGACCGTTAAAAAAGAAGTACCAAATGTGATGCTCCAACCCTGCGGAATAATTTCTGAGTGAGTGGCTCTTGTATTTGGTTTCATGATGATATGACTCTTGGATACTCCAATTGAGATTGATATTGCTCCACATGGTATAAAGTTGGCTAAATAGAGCTGTGACTGATTTGTGGTTAGACTTATATATGCTTTTGTGGGTTGCACATGAGCGAATGACTAATGAGGGGCCCTTCATGGACCGAACCCTAGACCTAAAAAAATCTTTTGGATGGTTACTAGCTTCACTAATTTTTTTTTCTTTGGCCGACAAGATCTTGCTCTTTTTTTCCTTGTCTAATCCACGAAACACTACACGAATATGAACTGTTGAAGAGTGAAAACCCTTCTCCTTAGTCTTCTTCCCCACCAGGCCCCTCCATTGTTAGAAATTACAGAATATATATATAGAGAGAGAGAGAGAGAATCATTGTTCTAAAGGCAACATATAATTACAATTTGTGATTCATTAATTGTGTGCTTAGATATTCTCGAAAGCAATACCACTTTATCCAACAATTACTTTTAAAGCATAAGTATTGAATGAGTGGGGACATTAAAAACAATAGTTGGACACAAAAATTTTGAATTTATATGAGTGTAATCACGTCCGTCTACGAGTCATGGCCAATATTAGGTTTTATGAGCTCGATCCTATACAGTTTAACCCAATTCATGATAGCAACACATAAGTTTGGTTGTGAGACCGGATGAATCTAAGAATATTAGAGCAAATATTGATGATGAATAAGCAGGACCTAGAACGAGCCTAATTCAAAATGGCCTAAACTAAGAAATTTGGGCTCAAACCCACATGCTGGCTGAACCCAAATCAAACAGAGTCGTGTTGGATAGAGTTCTAAAATCTGAACTTCTAGTTCTTATGCAAAACAAATATTCTCTTTGAAACAATCGATATAAGAGAATAAGATCTAAACGTCTAATTCTGATACGATACAAAAATTTGCTCTGAAACAATTGATATAAGAAAATGAAAGCAGATCTTGAATGATCTAATTTTCAAGATTTGAGAAATCTCTTAAATTTGTCAGATTAAGAAACGAGATCCATCCCCTCCTTTAGACAAAGTCCTATTCGGACTCTGCATCCTTTCATTATAATTAGGGTCTCGCACCCCTAATGAAGGTCCACATGCTCATTCTAGCCTACAAAACTCTCCTTGCTCTCTTTATCATACAAGATCCTGAGTACTTAAGGGTAACTAGCCAGATTGTGATGATAGCCAAGAAGATTAGAGAAGTGGGTGATTGTTTATGGAGTTTACATAGGTATTTCTTCCTCCACAAGAGCTTTCTTCCAACAACACAAGGAACCAAATATTTTTCTCAGCGTTGCTTTCACTTTCCAAACTCGTTGCGTCAAATCAAGCAATTTGGGTTACATTCAATTTAGCATGGACTCCTTGTGGCTCTTAATGGCGTATTTTCATCAGGGATTTGTTCAGGGAAAGGAATAGTAAGGGGGACAAAGAAATTAAGGAAATTGAAAACATAGGAGAAAAGCTAAATTCTAAGTGAAACGTTTTCTTTCATTTTCTCTTCCATTTTCCTTGACAAATTCTAGATCCCACCTAGCATAATGAAATAACGTTTTGCCGAACAGAAGTGATGATTGGAAAGAAGGGTACAGACGGAGAAACTGAGAGGAATTTGATCTTTTCGACTTAGAATAGAAATGAAAATTAAGGTTGCACTACTGATCTAACCCTTTAAGGTTAGAGAAGGTCTGCCAGTTCTTCCCGATTGTTCTGCCACTGATTGTGAGTGTGAAAACTATCTCCCAACATTGCTGGTTTTTAGTTGTTAACAAAACAGAAATACCCTCCACGGCTCCACATGCTGCTCGAGTAGTAAAAAATGACACAAATAATGGAGTTTCTTTGTCGGTTTGTTTGAGTAATTATTTGGTAATCCCGGAACACCTGGCATTATTCATGTGATGTTATTTAATAATGTAGCGAAAATCACATTGGATTGAGCAATGTTGGCCCACTTTTGTTGAGCAATTAAAAGACAAAAGTGACTTACTTAGTATGCATTGAAAATTTTTATTTGCCGAGAATAAAACGTCGGTTACATGATGCTTGGAAAGTAGAGAATAATTTGCCCATTTGGAGGATCTAATAAGGACGTTCACAATTTTGTTGTTTTGTTGATGAATCTAATTCCCATACCAAACATCGAGAGAATCTTGTCAGGTACAGAAAATCATGAAAGGCAACAGAAAAGTTAGAATTTCAGGTTCCCCATCCCCACAACATTCACAAATAATCCATACAATCACAATATTACTTTTCACCTCTATTAAATGTGAAGTTTGATAACCAGTGTAGTTGGTATATAATTGTCGGGGAAACTAACAGCCGGTGGGTGAAGATGACAACCAGGAGGAGGCGGTGGTCGGTGGAAATGTCGACCTGTGAGTGAGAGAGGTGGTGGGTAAAAGTGTTGGCTGCTGGACTGCCGCATTTGTGCAAATTTGGGACCCACACTAATCCTATTTTGATAATTCAAACTACTTATGTTGTAACATCCGACACTTCAACACCATAATTCTTTTGGGGGGAAGAAATGGCCAACAATATAATATCACAACATCTAACAATTTTCATGTGAAGAATCATACCCACAAAAATCATGTGCCAACTCTGGCACACTGGCTATTACCTGTCACACACTTTGGTTCTCCAAAATTGCTATTCATTGGTAAAATAAAAGAAATCACATAGCCCCGATGTGGGTAAATTACCAACACAAATGAGGAAGAAAAACAAACAAGCATCAAATTATTTGAGAAAACAGGCAGAGCACAGACTCGAGAAATTGCCCATGGTGTTTCTCAGGGACATTTACATCCTTTGTTGTTAAACAAGCAGAATATTCAAAGTGTCCCATGGAAATTAACAACCAAGTTCTTAGAAGTATAGACAATGTGCTTCTAAACCCATATTTCAAGTCTTAAAGGGATAGGACAGGTTTAGCTAGCAAAGTAACTGATGAAAAAGGACGCAACAGTGACAGAATTTGTGTAGCTGACTTAAAACTTTTGGATAACTACTGAATTGGAGAGACCGGCCTGCTCTATCGTCTGGGATGGAACAGTAAGTGGCTTAGGAGGGAATCCAACCGCCTGCAGCTGATAAGCTCTGCTATCCCCAGGCCTAGATGCATCAATGAAGGCGCGAATATCGCCTATTGTGTGGTGGTAGTTGAATTGAGCAATCATTCGGGTCCCGTCAGCCAACCTAAGTTGGATGGAGGTTGATGGCAAATTTTCATCCACAAGTAGGCCTACAGAAGGGGTTGGAGCAGCATTGAGAGAAGTGTCAGCAGTCGGTTCAGGAGCTGCTGGAGTTGTGCTGCCACCCAGGGTTCTTCCCACACCCTGAAACGGAATATTATGCCTCTTCTCGGGTTCCTGCAAGTAAAATTAAAAAGAAAAAGGTAGTTATTGATAGATTTCATACCCTCAAAATGATCATTCATAAGAATATGCCAATGGGTGTAGAAGGTCATACAGGAAAGTGCTATTATACATTTACCACCTATTAATGTAGCAAACAACAATCAACAAGAAAAGGCTGTCCCACCAAGTGGCTTTTGGCCCAATAGTATGGGTGTTACCCTCCCAAATGAGAGATGGGGATTGCAAACCTTACCAAGTGCAAGATGAGAGTGGGTGGGTGGGTGTTTGCTGATCACAAAAAAAAAAAAAAAAAAAGTGGGAAAAGGCTGCCCCAGCGGTGTCTTGGGTAGTTTGGCTTGCAATTTTAGTATATTGGGAAGCATATTATATGGCATTGCATATGATCTTAGAGATAAGCAAACATGGATAGGTAAGAAACTTGTATCCCAGTTAAGAAGAGTAGAAACAAGGACTCACCGGACAGTTCTCATCCCTTCTTATAAGATTTACGTGAACTGAGGACCTCCTATCAGCAGGCTCAAGCTCTTTCGGACACTCAGACTTTCTAATGCTCTGCATTGAAATGTCACAAATTCATCAACATAAAACACCCTCAATAATAGCATCACGAAGGCAATCAAGAAATGAGTAAGTTAAATCACAGAACAATCGCGGAGAATGACAATCCATCCAACCATATATTTTCAAGCGCTGTAAAAACCACAATTACTAGATTAGGTAAATGCAGTGGCTCTACATGCTTATTAAGACTGTCAGCACCATAGTCATCAAAGTTACACGCTATTTCATATGTACAAGGAAGAGAGAGAGAGAGAGAGAGAGAGAGAGAAATGAGGGGGAGGGGGAAGAAAAATGTTGTGTTTAATTTTCTTTGATTTATTTCTTTTTTCTTTAGGGAGATTTTTTTTCTTTTTTCTTTTTTCTTTTTTTGGGGGGGGGGGGTTGGAGAAGGTGATTAGCTTTACCTCCAGGAAAGGTGCGTTTTCAGGATCATCCAATCTCCTCAAAGGGCCATCATTTACAGTAAAACCATTTCTCCAGAAAACAATGTTGTGAATGACAGCCTCAGGCTGCTGAGGAGTACCATCCACCGTTTCCCCTGAGAGTAGTCTTCCAGTTCCAGTAAAGCTTCTTGAGCTTGAAGCTGGATTAAGGTTCTCAAGGGGTCCTTCAACAGCACCCACTTGCCTAGCTTGATTGAAAATGGCATCCACATCATTACCCTTTGAGGGATCTTGGACAAGCATACCACTGCAAATGTTGTGACAACTATATCAACCACCATAACCTATAGTAAATAATATGGATTCCCATAAATGATATCTTCTTCAAGATCTATATTGAACTATCAGAATAAACATTTAATGTGAAAATGACCACTGAAGATTAAACCAATGAATTTGAGTCAGAAGCATATATGACTGATTGAGAGAATTTTGGCAACAAGGAAACTGGTCAATAAATGCTAAAATGCAATCCACAAATAAATGACTAGACTAGAAAAGTTATTATGCCATGCATATAACATTTCTACGTAAATGATTTCCAATAAATAAAAAGACAAGGGACATGATATCAGGACAACAGCCCGAAGGCCAAGGGCAGCCATGACCCAACAAGCAGATAACACATCCACCTTCAGAGGGCCACAGCACAAGCAGGCTAGTTTTTTTTTGGGGGGGGTGGGTGGGGGGGATCTTTATTGCGTAAAG
>JAOTRH010000026.1:947769-971517 GCA_034768845.1 Heliamphora exappendiculata | reverse complement strand
ATTTTAATAAAAAAATATTAATTTCTATAATGAAATGTTTTAATATTAGTTCAAACGAGTACAGTGAAATGTTCTATTAAAAAAAAATTTATTTTTTTATTTTTATTTTTATTTTTATTTTTATTTTTAGTAAAAAAATAAATTATTATATTTTTAAAACATATTTAATTGAAATAATTTAAATATATATATAATTTTTTTTTACCAATACACTATTTAAGATAATTATTTTTTTATTTTTTATTATATATATATATATATATATAGCTCTTTCAGTCTTTTTTTTGAATTACCTCTTTGCAAAAGAAAATGATCTTGGTTGGAACCGTTTTTTCGTACGGTGTGTACAAGGATAGATTTTTTCGTCCTTACATTTTACGAAAAGGAGGTATCTGCTGCGCCTCAAAACTACATCGTTTAAGGCTGCCAAAGGCTGAAAAGTCAATCTCATTAAAAAGCATTTTATTTTTTTCTTTTTTTACATATAAAAAAGCAATAAGCATGTGCAGTAAAAGTGGATATCAAATATGTATAAAAATAAATTTGAGCAAAATTAAATTATTTTATTCACATAAATTTTAAATTTAGTAGTATTTAAACTAAATTTTGTTTAAAAAATTTTAAAAATGTACTTAATATTAATAATAAAGACTATATACTAACATAATAAAAAAATTTAACAATATAATAACAGAGAACTTTTCAATACAAAAAGGGTGCTAGTAAAGAAAACTTAATGGATTTTAGATAATAGTCTAATGAAGACAAAAAAATTTCAATATCAATATATTTTTTTATGTGAGATCTACTACTTTCACAAATATTAATACACTTTGCACAAATATCTATACATTATATACTTTTTAACTACAATTCAATAGGTTTTAGTTAGTATTTTCCATATAAAAATCACCGAATCCTAAATGTGTGTTTGGTTGGAACTGTTTTTCGGTACGGCGTGTAAGAGAATAGATATTTTCGTCGTTGCATTTTACATAGAGATGGCAATTTTTTTCGTCTCACCCCGATCCCGTCCCGTTTCTGCCCCATTTTGTAGAGTTTTTTCCGCCCCCGATAACAAACGGGGTGGAGACGGTATTTGCTCTTTTCACCCCGCCTCGCCTCCGATTACATAAAATAATATTTTTAAAATATTAATATATGTATAAAATATATTTTTTATAAATATAATAAGTCCAAAATATTAAAATATTATATTTATCTTTAATTAATTTTTCTTATTTTTTATATTTAATATATTTAGTTATATTAATTCATCAACAATTATTTATTATTTATTATATTATTTATAATTTTTTTAATATAATTTTTTAAAATTTTAAAAATAATACTCAAAATATTTTCATACCCACTCTATTTCTCGCTACTTACCTAATTTTTTTTTTCGTTCCTACTCTAATCAAATAAAAAATAAAAATGAAAAAACCAATCCCGGCCCACCCCGGCCGTTGCCATTCCTAATTTTACACCGTCGCCGCAAGCATTTGTGCCGCTACAGCCGCATCAGTTTCATTGCCGACCTGCTCTTGCACGTGTATGAATCATCTTTGTCTAAATTTCTACTCAAATAGTAATCAGATCAGATTTAAGCTAAATTTAATTTTTCTCTCAATTAATTTTGATTTTTCTATGTAGCATGTCTTATATAATTGATCTCAAATCTGAAAAAAAAATTTATTAAAGCTCCATTTATTTGAACGTATTACTTATTTTTTAGTACTTAGTTTGATAAAAACAGCATAAAATATTTTTTTAATAAATTAATTTTTTAGTAAAGTATTTTACAATAAAATTGTGTAAATTATTTTATAGTAATAGTGTTAGTGGTGGCGATGCAGATAGCGGCAGCACATAAGGTAGTAGTGGTGGTGCGACGGTAGTGGTGATGACGATAGTGGTGGAGTGGTAGTGGTGGCGGTAATTTTTAAAAAAAAATTAAAAAACAAAAATAACAAAAAAGCTAATAAAGTTATTTTACATTAAAAAAATATTCTTCATTGTAAAATATTTTATGCTAAAATAAATGAGCCTAACTAGTTGACAACTAGCATATAAAAAAACATATTAAATCTCTATAAACATAAATTTAATTAATTTTAAATATTTTTAAAATTTTAGTCTAGATTATTAAAATTTTTAGATTACTATCCTTACAAGAAAATTGAAAAGATAAAAATGCTCAACAAAAAATAAATTATTCAAAAAAAATTTAAAAAAATATAAAAACACAAAAATAGCTATATTCAACAAAAAAATAGTTTTTCCTTCTTAAATGAAAATTTTAAATTTTGATTATTTCTTTTTAAAAAATCCTCAAGAAAAAAATATATACAAAAATATTAAAAAAATAAAAAAATAAATTTTTTTCACTAGCAAAGCAAACACCCCATAATTTCCATAGCACATCCATAACCTTTAGGCTTTAACCTTAATTTGGGAGTTTAGATTGCCGCAGGGTGTTTATTTAAGGGACCCCCTCGTCCAAAGAGTTAATTTCAAATGGGCCCACCGTAAAAAAAGATGTATCATTCCTAACCATTGAGTCATTTGTCTTGTTTGGATAACATGACTTATTAGCTTATTTAGTTATAAGTAAAAAATAAATTAGGTCACCCAAATAAATTAAATAAGTTAAATTTTAAGTTAATAAATAAATAAATTAATAAATCAAATAAGTTAAAAATATCCAAACAAAATAGTTTATTTAACCAAATAAGTCAAACAAAATGACTTAAATAAAATAATTTATTTGTATTACCTAAACAAAATAATTCATTTATATTTTAATTTATTTATTAATAAATAAATAAACAAATAAGCTGGTCAACAAATGCCATTATATGAATCTAACAGCCACAACAAATCTATGCTTGGAACTCATTAATGATCACTTCTTGTCACCTTCACAATCCCTAGACCCGAACCTAAAGAACGATGAATGATAAGTTTATAATAAATAAATATCTGTATAAAATGTATCAATATTGATAAAAATAATAGATTTTACCTTCAAAAATATATAAATACTAAGATTTCGTTCATTTAACTAGAAATGATAGAAAAAGAAAAAAAATAATTGTTTATTTTTTTGCATGAGTTCAATTAATGCAAGCAAATATGTGTCTTAGAAAAATAATTTTCTTGTGAGAAACATTTTCTCATAAAATAAGTCCTGCAAAACGTATAAGAATATGCATCACGGGAAAGTTGAAAATTAAATTTTCTATCAACTTTTTTATAAACTAAACAAGTGACGAAAACTAATTCTTTTAATTATTATTTTTTTTTTCTTCACTTTATTTTTCTCGTAAAATACTTTCTCGCATAACTTTTTCGACAACTCAACAGAGCCTAAAATAATTTTGTTCTCATATTCTACTAATTACCGTCCAATAGGCGCCGGTTAACATGATACACTGCAGTGATAATATATGATGAGCTGATACATTTTTATATGTAAGAAATTACATTTATCAACTGGAAATGATACTTTTATATGTAAGAAAATATTTTTTATATGTAATTTAATTATTGCTTACTAAACAATGATGATATATGATCAGCTGATATCAACTGATATCTGTAAATTATACTTTCACAGATAAAAAAAAAATATCATCACTGTACTGAATTTTATAGTTAAGAAATTATTAATATTAAAAAAATATTTTTATATGTAATTTAATTATTACTTACTAAACAATTATTAACTGCTTAATAAACAATGATTAGTCGAATTGGTCCCAAATTGTCAAATTCGAACCCCTCAAGATCTCTTTTGATCTTTTTTAATTAGTTTAAAAGTTTATTCGATAGTTTTTATTTTTTAGTTTAAAAGTTATTTGATAAACTAACTTTTATATTGACTTTTTTGGAAGTTTTTGATTGCGTAAAAAGTTTTTTTTTTTTAATTAAATAATAATATTTTTTTATATAATTAATTATAATTGATGAATATCAGAAAATTAGGGCAAGACCTCGTTTAGTCCAAATTATTCGAGGATCAAACCCAAATAAATAGGATAGCTTACTTAAAAGCCCACCTGCCTATGATAATATGCTGATCAAAAAATTGTAGATTGGCAAAGCTGCAATAACCTGATCAAGCTTGATTGAGCTGAGGGCGCGTTAAAACACGAGCGCGTAAACTCTTGACGTAACTGAACTGTACAGTCCATAACGATTTTGTATATGACATATTTGCCACGTGGCTTAGGAGTAAGAATAAAAAGGTAAATCCAAACAGATTCATGTATGAAAGAAAAACTAACTCTCTCTCTCTCTCGTTTGGCTTTTAATTCATTGTAAAAAACTAACTTTGTCGTCGCAGGTTTCGTTGAAGTAATTCTGGCGCCCGATCCTAACGATTTGTTTGTGTGATTTTAGATTGAGGAAATTCCGTTAAAGTAATTCTGGCACATGATCCTAACAATTTGTTTGTGTGATTTTAAATTAAGAATTGAGCATCAAAAGGGACATTCAAAGACTCCATCAATTGACATAGTATGTGGAAAACACTTTTTTCGGAAGTTTTCGAGTTTATTTGGCAAATCCTATCTTAAATGGTTCAAACGCGATCAATGGCAAATGGGACTAGTCGAGGGGGAATTCTCCCACCTATAGGCGCACAAAATGAAGTCCAGCATGCCGATTTGATACATAAACAACTTCAGTACTTAACCAAAGGTATCATCCAGCTAGTTCAATAAAATCAAGAACTATTGAGGAAAATCCGTAGGAGATATGAGATCGACAACCTTTCCAGGCCGATGGACTCTCAAATCCACCAAGAGGGCCACCAATTCGACAAACAAGATAATATAACCCCTCCGCAAGAAGAAGATGTGGAGGAGGTGGTGAGTGGGATCAACCTTCCATAACGATAGAATTAGGGAAACAATGAGGGAAATGAGAAGGGAAAAGCATAGCCCTCTGATACGTCCACTACATGGGATGAATAGGCACAACTTAACGATATGGTGGAGAAAATGAGAGATAAAACCCCTTACTCTCAGGAAGATTTGGTTCATAATACTAGTTCCCATTTTACCGCTACTATTATGGCTACCCATTTACCTCCTAAGTTTGAAATGTCCCAGCTGGACATGTTTGATGGAACAATTGATTCCTTGGATCATCTAGATATTTACAAATCTATGATGTATCTCCATGCCGTTCTTGAATAAGTAACATGTAGATCATTCCCAACTATCATAAAAGGCCCTATTAGAATCTGGTTTGCCAAACTAAAATCAGAATCGGTTAAGTTTTTTTCTCAACCGAGTTGACTCTTTGTTAGCCACTTTATCTAAGGTCAACCACATGGAAGACGAGAGACATTCCTACTGAATATTAAACAATTTAAGTGTGAAACCCTAAGAGACTATGTAAGGCGTGTCAATCAAGAAGCCCTACAAGTGGACGAGGTGGATGATAAAGTAACCTTGACAGCTATCATAGGAGGTCTCTTGCCCTCCCGTTTCCTATTCTCACTATCCAAGGTACCTCCAATGGGCATGACTGAGCTCATGCTAAAGGCTCAAAAACACATGAAAGCGAAAAATATGACGGATGCTAGAAGGGGAAAACAAGATGAAATCCCAACCAAAGTTGAGAAAAGACCAAGGAAAGCAGATCACAAGGTAGCAAATAAACAACCCAACTAGCAAAAAAGTAGAGCGCCAAACCTGCCAAACAGACGATTAGGAGATAATAAATACCGGTAATATACTGCCCTAAATGCCTTATTAGAGCAATTATTGTTATATATTAAGAGGGACCCAAACCTCAAATGGTAGGAGAAATTAAAAATTCATTTGTCTAAGTGCCCTCAAAACAAATATTGCCATTTCCACAATGATTATGGGCATGATATAGAGGATTGTTGTGATCTCAAATATCAAATTGAGCACCAGATCAGACATGGAAGGATGAACAACTTTGTAGACCACAATGGTGCGAGGGATAACTGAACACGGCCACAATCTAACCAGCACCACCCTGACTAAGAAGGGCACCAATAAAACCTTGCCCAAACAAAAATTAGAACAATTACCAGATAGTTTGCTGGAGAAGAAAAATCAAAGTCAACAAGAAAGGCCCACGCAGAAAGAGTAAGAGATACCATCGAAGAAGAGGGGCGAGCTCAAACCTCGAGAAATAGACCACCTATGACGAACAAATTGGCTATTTGCTTTGGCGAGGATGATGCTCGGGGAATTTAACATTCACACGATGACCCAATCGTGATCAGCAATCACACAATAAGGAGGGTGTTGGTCGACAATAGAAGTTTAGCAAATAATTTGTTTGCCAGCGCATTTGATTAGATGGATATCGACCGAAATAAGCTGTAACCTATGATCTCTTTTTTGGTAGGCTTCGTAAGAGACCAAGTATATCCGTTGGGCTCAATCCACCTTACGGTCATAATGGGAGATGGAAGTGCCAAACTTTTAAAGACATAATGTTCCTCTTAGTGGACAGTCCATCAACATATAATGTCATCTTAGGGAGAACATCTCTTAATTAATTTTGGGCAGTGACCTCTACGTACCATTTGCTTATTAAGTTTTCAATTGAAAGTAGGGTAGGCCATTTAAGAGGTGATCAAATCTCAAGAAGAGAATGTTACGTCACATCTCTTAGAGAACAAAGACTGAAAGAAGCACTGAACATAAAGGAAATAGATGTTCAGGACGAGGAGTTGAAACGAGAAGAACCAGCAGAGTAGGTAGAAAAGTTTGAGGTTGAGAATTCAAAATTTGAATATAGTATTTAAAGATGAGTATTTTGATTTAATTTTTTAGTTTTTAAACTTTTTGTTTTTTTGACCAAACATGATACTTTAACTTTTTTGAAATTTTAGCTAAAAAGCTAAAAAATAAAGATCGCCAATCAACCCCTAAGGCATGGGCAAAATTTCTCCTAGGTTCAAGAATGGGTTGAATCAGTTGAATTAGACCAAATTTGAGTTCAAAATGGCTTCAATTCAATAATTCGAGATGTTATTTTATTATTTTTAGTATATAAATTATTTATAAAAAATTAAATTAATCAAATATTATCAAATATATGATGAAATTATATTATTTTTTACAAAAAATAAAATCCATTCATCATTTCATTTTTTAATACACAAACATAATTTCTTCAGTATTAATTTAATTTTTATTTGAGCGATCTATCGAATGAAAGTTATAAAATGAATAATTTAAATTGTCAAAAATAAATTAATTTTAGACTAAAAAAAGTTTTACTAGACATGTCCTTGAGAACCTATAAAACAAAATTGTAAAATTATTAGATACTTTTAAAATACTAGGCAACTTGCCTATGTGGCTCTAGCGATAAATAAAAAATTTAAAAACACATTATATGGATTACTTTTGTTTCATATCTACTTAACATAAATAGTTCAAAATTATTTTTCTCGGCATATTTTTTAGAAAAACTTTGGGAGAAGTTTAAATATCCATTAATACTTCATGATTAAACCCATGTTAAAATTTGTATTGATTCTAATCCAATACAAATGATATCTTACTAAATTACCTTTATTAGAGTACAGAGCCAATCCCAAAATAAGATAAATGAATAAATAGCTCATAATAATTAGATAACATTTAGAAGTTCCTGTAAATTACATGCATCTTCCATATTTAGTTACTAAACATATTCAATTTACAGTTATACCAGTCAATTGAATTACAAAAATTGATACTTATCTGCCGAGAATAAAAAATAATAATCAACAATTATAACAACAATGTTATGGTGATTTTGATGTTGCTAATAACACGAAATGCACTTTTTTTCTAAATTTGTTTACGTGTTTTATATGGAAAAGAAGATTCTGTTCTTACATTAATAAATTTAATAGTGTTTTTTTCATTTATGGTTCCATGCGTTTGGGATATATATTTCTATTCTAGTACTGATTTTCTTATCGATATTGATACAATCTCATTTAGGTACTAATATAATTATCAGTACTAGAGAATCTATACTGGTATAATTATCAGTACTGATACAGTCTTATTCTAAGTGGATCCTTAATTAGTGTAATATCAAATTATGCCATATTCAGTAGATGAATATAGATATCGTAGTAATTGGATAACATTTAAAAGTTATTATAAATTACATTTTTCATATTCGATTACCAAATATTATCAATTTACAATTATGCTAGTCAATTGAATTATCAAAATTTGATGCTTATTTATAGATAATAAAAAGGGAATAGTCTTATTTTTCAATTAGGGGTAAATCAATTATAATATTTTATTTTTTTATATAAAAGGACTAAAAATAATAAAATTAAGGGATTTTTAAATAAGGGTCCCACATAAGATTTGTAGAAAAATTAATCTCATCCTAGTTTTTTTATTTTTATTTTATAACAAGGTTATATTTTATATTGTTATACTTAATATGCCGTTAAACCACATTTGAACACAAAGCAACAATCAATATTTTCTCCAGCAGCAGCGTTGACACTGTCGACTCCTTTTTTGGCTTCGACCATCATCTTCTTCTCTCTCATTGAAATCCTAGCCCTCCGCAAAACCAGTGTACCAAGACTTCACCGACATCGCAGCGCCAAATGTCGCAAAACTCCTTGCCAACACATTTTGCAGCACTGGCCATCACAGCCTCTCATCTACTATTGACTGTCGACCATCAAATTTCTACTGCCAACCTCTCCTCTTACATTGTCGACCATCGACGAGTTCGATCGTCGACCATCAATTGTGGAATCTCCTCTCAACACTAATTAATAAAAATTAAAAATATTAAATTGAGAAATTTTTCAATTAAAAGAGAAAATTCTCAGTCATTCCCTTATTTTAAAAAAAAAATTTATAATGATAAATTTCTTAGTTAAATACACAATGAACAAAAAAACACACAATTAAAAAAAAATCAACAGTTGCCTCATTTCTTGCCAAAAATTATTATTATGAGAAATTTCTCAGTTAAATTCACAATGAACAAATAAAATACATGGTTAACAAAGAAAAAACTCAAAATGGGAATTTTAAAAGAGAAAATTCTCAATCATTTTCTTATTTTGACAAAAAAATATTTACTGAAAAATTTCACAGTTAAATACGCAGTGAACAAAAAAAACACACATGGTCAATGACATCAGTGATGGTCGATGGCGACAGTGATGTTCCACGGTGATGATATAGATAGTAACGATGATAGTCAACGAAGATGGTGATGGTCAGCGTGTTGGGACAAACTGCCAAGATCCTAAGAATATGTCTATAATTTTAGCCAAAAAAACTGGACAAGCAAACGCTGAAATAGGCTCCAAATTAAAATTTTTGATATCGAACAATCAAAATAAAATCTATAAATACTCCCAAAGTTATATTTAGGAATATACTTTTTGAAATCTGGATGGATGATTTTGGTTGCTGTAACAATTTCTAGTCAATAATTCATCATGATTTTTGACTTCTAGTCAAATCTCTGACACAAATTTTCTACTGTATTTCAGAATGCTAAATACGAATAAAGTGTAAACTTTTATCTATCGTGTTTTTCAAAACTTTCTTGATTAAGCTTAATATTTTTAGAGAACGTGAAAATTCTAACCACCCAATCACCGACTGAATAATATGAATTCTCACGTTAGATTTTATAACAGCATATAAATAGGTTACAGCAGAGACCTGTGCAATAAAGATGACTTGATCTCCCAATGTAATTATAAAAACTCACCGCAACCCAGAAGTAATTTCATAAAAATATTAATTATAATTCATTCTACTAAAAAATTATCCTAGCCATATTCTCAAACCCAAATATTCGAGCTCCTATTATTAAATATTTATTTATTCTCCACATGTTAATATTCTCGATATCTGCCGATTAAATTAAATTACTGATAATTATATTTAATCGGCTTCTTAAATAAATTTCTTAAGATTTTTTACTTAACTTATTCGACTGCCGGATAATTAAATCCACCTGCAGGGTTTGGCCCGGTCAAAATATATAAATTTTTTTAAAGGGGTATCGTCAATCTTGATCTTTCGGGACGTGGATTCCCTCAATAATTAATATTTATCATATAATTAATATCGTTATCCAACTCACTGGAATTATATATCCATAAAATACCGCACCCTATAATAAATTAAAATAGTAAATATTAAATATATGTAAATAATTAATTATTTTGGGATTAAGAGTATAAACACTCATAATAACCATGGGGTGTGAATTAATTTATATAATCAGTATAAAATTAATTACCCCAACGTGGTCCTGTTCAATACACACAAAATGTACTAACACGCGAGTCGGAATAATAGACGATACTATTTTTTTGTTCCCGTAACTAAGACAGATTTACTAAAACTCTGCGTTACAGTTATACGATGGTTTGTCCAATTCTATCTAAACTGTTAACCAAAAACTTATATTCCATAAGAACTTTTAATCTGATCTTCTGTGTGCAAACCAAATTTTACACAATAGATTAAATACTATATAGAATAAAAGACAGTCATGCACGATATCAAATAAATAATGAAATGCGTACATTATATCATTAAGATTCTCATCAAATAAAAAATTAATTTTATTAAAAAATAAAATTAAACATGTGTTTGAATTTGCTTTTTTTAATAGTTTTTAGGCTTTTTAGCTTTTTGGGTAAAAGTAAATGCCAAATCATGACTTTTTGTGAGAGAAAAAAATTAAAAAATCAAGTTAAGGCAAATCAAGTGGCTTGTTTTTGTAGAAAAAGTCAAAAAATCTGACTTTTAAGCCAGACCAAACACAGGCTAAATACTAAAATTATAATTATAATTTTTTGTATACAACCCTAATATAGCGATGATAGCAACAGTTGTGGCAAGAGGTGGCAAACGACAATGATAGTGTTGACAGTGACGATGATGGTCAATGGTAATGAGAGGCTGTTATGAATTTTTAGTACATTAAGTATTAGTAATGCAAAGTAAAATTGTCATATTTTATAAATAATTTAAAAATAAAACCAAATTTTTAAAAAAAATTTAATAGTGAAACTGAATTGTATAATGGACTAATAATTAATTAATTTTAAAGTTAATTGAGTAAAATTAATCATGTTAGAATATTTAAAAAAATAATCTTAAATATATTTATTTTTATTATATAATTAAAGAAAAAACACGTAATGCTTCATAAGTTCTCAATAATTATTCAAACTGTATTGCGATAAAACCTTGTAAACAACCAACACTGTGAGGCCACAGCGGGACAGAGAGGAGACGCACGTCTGCATCACAAGTATTTAATCCCATGTTCGTACTTTCACAGCTCATCCCATCACTTCACCACTCCCCCCAACGCACTCACACTCACATTCTCTCTGCAACTATTCTCTCTATCTCTCTGTCTCTCCAACCATTTTCCTTTCCTTCCCCTTCTCTTTCTCTCTCTCTCTCTCTCTCTCTCGATTTCACTTGCTCTCCTTTTCAATGGGGACTCGAATCCCGTCGCACCAGCTAAGCAGCGGCCTTTACGTCTCCGGACGACCCGAGCAGCTCAAGGAGCGCCAACCGACAATGGCGTCGCGTGCCGTGCCGTACACCGGCGGCGACATCAAGAACTCCGGCGAGCTCGGTAAAATGTTCGACATCACCGTTGTCGATCACAACCTGCCACCATCGAGGGCCTCGCGCCCGTCGTCGTCGTCTTCTCTGCACAACAGCGGATCGGTCAGATCCGGACCGAACTCTGGCTCCCTCGGCGCCAAGTCCTCGAACTCTGGTCCGATCCCCAAGAAATTCTCCGGCCCGATTATGCCGCTGCATCCCACTGGCCTCATCACCTCCGGGCCGATTGGAGGCTCGGCCAGTCGCGGGTCCGGGCAGTTGGAGCCGAGAGATTCAATTGGCAAGTTGGTGTACGGTTCTGCCGTGACGAACTTGAACGAGGAGGTGAAGCTAGGATTTAAGGTGTCGAAACCGGTAATGTGGGTGCTGTTGGTGGTGGCGGTGATGGGATTGGTAGTTGGGGCGTTTCTGATGGTGGCGGTGAAGAAGGCTGTGATTTTGGTGGCGGTGGCTGGAATTCTGCTGCCGGCGGTGCTGGTGGTTTTGTGGAATTGCGCTTGGAAGAAGAGAGGGTTGTTAGGGTTCTTGAAGAAGTATCCGGACGCTGAGCTCAGAGGTGCTATTGATGGACAGTATGTCAAGGTCACGGGGGTAATTTCCTGTCCTTATATGCACAAGTATATAATTCATAATGACTCATGAATCCCTTCAGAATTATTTTCGTCTCTGTTTAGTTTATTTTAACTTACTCATTAGGATTAACTTGCTCATTTTAATTTGCATTGTGTTCCTTTATGTTAATTGTAAGTTTTATCATTAGAATGTCTATTAGTTGTTGTTAGTTTTGTGCTTTTTCATTGTTTATTTTCTGGTATTTTATTTCTATGGCCGTTTCAGAAATGTTACTTACCTTGAAAATTAAACATAAAACTTGCACAAAATTCAAAATGAATAATGCAGATTCGGTAGCATGTCTTGTTGGCCACACTCTATTGGTAAATTTTCTAAGCATTTAATTTCATTGTGGCCATTTAAACCCCCAAGTTCATAAACCTGGTAAATTATGCAATTGGTTGTGTTTACGACATTATGTGCTGGCCCGCACAGTATTATTTCTCAAAACTTTTCATTGTTACTGTCATCATTGGATGTCAGCATGAAGTCTGACATTGGTGGGGTGAAAACTGTTTCTGGCCTTACAAGGTGAGAGACTTACCTATATGAATATGATTAATGTAATTCTGCAAGCAAGGCTGTCATGTGTAAGTTGACTTCTTGGTGGCATGTGCCAGATAGGCTATGAGGTTCCTAAATTTGCTTCTGTGGGGGTTAAAGTATAGAATTCCATCACATGTCTCTAATCTTGTCCTTGGAACGAAACATGAGGTATGTTGTGTGCTCACGTGGGAGCATTCTGTACTTCTGCGTGAACCAAAGTTCTAAATAATGGTATGGAGACACGTAATGGTAGCGGTCACAGTGTAACAGTCAATATTAGGAGTATCGAGTGATACATAGCAGTAATTGATCAAAACAATTGTGATTTTTTTTTTTAAATCATCAACAAAACTTTGAAAACTCAATGATATGTGTGTTTGGGTTATTCTAATATTACTTTATCATCTTTTGATCAACATTTTAAATATTTAAAAATGAGTTTTGCTCTTCTATGATTAAGAATTAATGAAAATAAAAGAAAAACTGGCCCAAGATTGATTGTTGCAGATGATATTTTATTTTCCATTGATCAATCGTCCCACATTGAAAAAAAAAAAAGCACAAAGAAGACCGTCAGTCCTATAAATTGCAAGTCAGTTGCATACTTTTGGTTTCCAACTGCAGCATGTTGTCCCACATTGGACAACTAATGGCTCACATAGGCTGCCGCCCAACTACATAAATAAGAGACAAGTGCACCTTCTAGAAGTGAAGAGAGTTGAACTTGTAGCGAGATTGAACCTGTATGAAGTTAAAAGTTTCGTTATATATCATTATTTTATTCTGGATTGGGAACCACTACCAAACCGCTACTGATACATTGATGAATCAGTTGATATAACTGTTACGGGCAGTTGCGACTCAGGAATCGGCCAGTTTTCTGGCAAATTCTAATCTTACCGATAAATTGGTCTGTATCCGAATCGGTGGTCTGATTTTTCGTTACAAACTATCCGATTTTCCATTACAAACTGTCTGATTTGTGACGTAGTGGCCACTTTTCAATACTCATGCGTGAATTAGTTAGCCTTGAAATACTTCTAGATGTTTATTTTACTAGTGGTTTGCTAGCAAATTCTAGTCTCACCGATAAATGGGTCTGTATCCGAATCATTGGTCTGATTTTTGGTTACAAGCTGTCTGATTCGCGACATAGCGGCGTTTTTCAATTCCCTGGAGTGAACTAGTTAGCAATTTCTAGATGTTTATTTTACCAGCGGTTTGCTTCAGGTTACCTTCTGGCGTCAAGGCACATATTTTTCTTGAACCTTTCAAAATATAATTTTTCGCATTTACGTGATGAAATTCTGGAAAAGTGGTTTCTATGGTGGTTAATATTTGCTATTTTGACAAGTCAATTATTGTCAAGAAAGGAAATTACAAGAGTGCAACTCAAGTTTCATCATATGTTAGGATAATGATGCATTTATATTTAGGTTGGTGGCTACTTCCTTGGATTCTCTTATAAACTCGAACAGTCAAACTTCAAAAGCAACTCCTAGGATGATAATTAATTTTGTTGTTGTTGTTGTGTGATAGATGATTTCAGATGGAACCCGAGTAGTCAATGTTTGTTAGGATTTTACTCTACAAGAAGGTTTTAAATATTAACCACATATTGTATCGGCCGATACGATTGAGATTTTAGACCTTCACTACTGATATTAACATCACTAATACATTGGCCAATATTATTTGATGTAATTCGATAAATGACTGCATCACTGATACCAATATACATCTTAATAATATTAGTTTAAATCTTGGTCTACAATGATTATAAGCTATGCTACATGGGCTTAAGTACGAGATTCGAGGGCGGGTATGCGTGCATTATATTTCATGTTTCCAAGGGCATGGCAATATGGCAAAATACTTATACTTTTTTATACGATGATGCAATTCTTTAAGTTAGTGAAAAGATGGTTATTAGTTCAAGAATGTGTGGTAACCCTAATTTCTCAGTGTAAAGAGGGGCATAAAAATAGTATTTATAAGGTGACAGAATATTTTACACATAATATGAGAATTTTATGCACAAGTATATGAGATACTTAAATTCATTAGTTCAAGAATGTGTGGTAACCCTAATTTCTCGGTGTAAAGAGGGGCATAAAAATAGTATTTACAAGGTGACAGAATATTTCACACATAATATGAGAATTTTATGCACAAGTATATGAGATACATAAATTCCGAGGCATCTTTTACTTGATGAATCTTAGCTATATAGGATGGACACATATAACAAGATCTTACCTAAACATCGACTGTTTAAAACTAGGTAGTTGTACATTTGAAAGATCTTTCAAAAGTCAAATGTTTCACACGAATACTTGCCAAAGTGTTGAATGTTTGAGCTAACCAAGCTTTTCACATGGACTTGTTGTTTTGAGGGAAGTACCCGTGTTGACACGACACTTCATGGGTGCGGGTATGAGATTGGGTCAGCCCTTCTTGTATCTATCGGATACAGATGAATAAAGGAGGTCGACTGTTGGCGATGAATTTTGACACAGATTGAGAAAGACATTTAATACAGATCATAGGTTTGCGATTCATATTGGCAAAAAAATGAGTAGATGAAGAGGCAATTCGGCTTTGATAGAGGATGAGAGACGAACATGCATTCAATGATGACCAAACGCTTGCAATAACTAGAGATGGAGTGTTCGCACTTCACAATGACTAGAGATGGAAGCGCAACACTTACTAGGGCTCTTTTAAGGATGCAAATTACAAAGGGTTCGGCCAATGGACTTTATAGGCATATAAAAATAAATGGGTTGAAGAGTAGCCCAAGCCCACATTCAAAATATAACAAAGCTTGGTTTGCCCAAACATAAAGAATAAATTAGGCCTCTTCCTTCTACTTTTGCTATTGGCTAGTAATGTTTTATTTAATAAAAAAAATGTAATGTTCTATTTATTACTTTTTAAAGTCATCATATATTTAAAAAATGTAGATAATGCATGTATCATTGAGTTATTAGAACTCATCAAATAAATAATATTAAAAACTAATTATTGAAGTATCCCCATACACGTATCCAAATTTGGTTCCATATCCCGTGTCCTATAATTAGTGAAATTGGTGAACCTAACACTTGGACATATACCTGTATTTAACACCGTACCCAAGTTCGTGTAACATAGATTACTAGCATGCTCAATAAACAAATGATCACTAGTATTGATGCATTTTAGCTTCAATGTGCCTCGTAGAATATAAACTAACAGCTCTTTTATGTATGAGCTTGAACAGTACTTGTTCACCACTTAAGGATATAAACTAATGACGAACGGAAAGGAATGTATGATAAGAAATCGTAAAATAATTCTTCCCTATAGGTTCTGGCATCCATAGGTTAAAAGGTTCTCTTACCAGCCAAATGTTGAATAGATTATTTTGATGCAAAATCTGAGTGGATCATATGCTTATATAATTATCAAACTTGTTGGAATGTACACTAGACGAGGAGGAGGTTCAATGGGTGATTTGAATGACTTCATTTAGCTTTCATACCCTGTCTCATTTTAGGCTTGAATATGGTCCTGAGGATGTATCAAACTAGTACTCCACTCTTTGAGTTGATAACAGTGCTGGTGGATACCAATTACTGTAAGAAGTTATAAAATCAGAAGAATTACATGTCTTGTGATATTCAGTACTGCAGATGATTTTCTCTTGTGTGATCTGCCATAATATACCGTTAAATTTTCATAGATGTCACTGTCATTAGATTTGCCAAATTGAGTCAGCAGATGGACAAGTTATCTTGGGTCATTGTGTCTAAATGTACAGAATACCATTAATTTGTTATATATCAACTATCTGGTAAATCATTGAGCTCTATTGAAAATACTTTACATGCTCTTTATGTGGTTGGAAAAGTTATGAACGATCAGCTTTCTCTATAGAATATCACCTGCTGGTTTAAGATCACCTTTGAAACACATTTTTGAGTTGGGCTGTCACTTGAGATCTTAAATTTAAAGATTTATTTCCCTGTTGGACCTGATGTTGTTGGTAACAATGGATAGAATTTAAGTATTTATTTCTTATGTTTGTGCTAGAATCAGCTTTTACATTTCTCTTTTGGTGCATTAAAAGAGAAAGGACAAAAAAAACGCTAGCTTTACTCTTTTGCTAGTGATAAAATTATCTCAGTTACTGTGGAATTTGAACTGAAGTGAGGGAGGAACCTGAACATGATGCCTCATGTCTGTTAGACATTATACCAAGAGAAAAAGGGCAGCAGGGGAAAACCTGGGCTTGACGGTCGTCAGGTTTTCTTGCATTAACTTTCTTTACTTTAATCTTCTATTGCTTTTCTTCTTTTCTCTTGTTATGTTTTTCTGCTGTTCTTGTAAATCCCTCAATAATTATCACTTATATCTGTTTATGCAGGTTGTCACTTGTGGCAGTATTCCTCTTGAATCATCTTTCCAGAGGGTAGCAAGATGTGTATATGTTTCCACAGACTTGTACGAGTATAGAGGATTGGATGGAAAATCTGCAAATCCTAAACACCGTTTCTTCACATGGGGGCGTAGACATGCGGAGGTTAGATTTTTTTACTACCCCTGGAATCTTTATTAGATCTACACCTGTGAGACAAAATCTGGCCTAATTTTGGGAGGAGTGAAAAATTGGGTTTCATTGGTTATCTTACTTTTTAAGTAGACAAATCTATTCTCCTATCCTCTCCTAAATCTATTCTCCTATCCTCTCCTAAATTGAAGTTAAAATTATCATTTTCAAACATTCCTGAAAAACCATTGGTATATAATCAAGTACTGTTATACTATTATTCTTTCTAGACTCTTTGCACCTACATGTACTATATGAAACTTAAACATAAAAATGTATATTTGATTTTTTATTTGTAGGCGGATGTTGTCAATATTGATATTGTCTTCAGCACTTGCCATGCTAGATTTCTTTGAACTTGAATCGTTCATATAAATAGATTTTCTTGAAATTTTATGTAATTATTTGTACAGAGCATTATGTACACAAGCATGGTGTATTGTGCAGGTTTATAAATATGCCAACAACTTCTTCTTCCCTCCTCCCAAACCAGATAGTTTTGTTTCATCCCCTAGTATCTCATTATGTAGAGAAGTTGATGAAACATTTCTGATGGTTCCCAAACTTGACAATTGTCATTGTTGGAAGTTTTAAGACGTGATATAGGAATCATGGCAGCATGTCCTCTTGCGCGGTTCACGTCCAACTTGTGATGGACACCAACATTTGTTGGATACACGCAACATGTTGGACATGCTTTCAAAAATGTCCTATTAATTTTCTAACATCAGATTGTGCTTCGGCCAATGCAGGACAAACTTGTCTGTTGCCTAGGCATGCCCGACGCACACCTAAGAAATTGAGTCTCTTGACACAGGTTCAGAAAAAGAAAAAAAGGGTCTCAAAGATTGATTATTAAGAAAAAAAATATATGGGTTTATGCTTATTAATCTCTCATCAAGCTTTTTAATGTTTGTTCCTAAATTGTTGCCACTCCAACTTTGTTTGTGTATATTTTTTGCCTCAAAATAAAACATTTGGGCTCTCTATTCCACACATTTTCCAATATGTAAACTTAAAAAAAAGAATTATTTTGTATTATTTAATAATATTTGTTATTTTGTGTATCCCAATTAAAAATCTGTCACTGAGTTATTCGTTATTATTATATTATGTGTGTGTGTGTGTGTATAATATATATAATAAATACAACTAACACAAATTAAGTAATGCCTTTTTTACTTACAAGTTTGTCCAACTGTCAAATATGCCGCATGTTCATGTTTCTCTCTTTGGCCTTTGCCTGTGTTTGCAACCATTTATCGGTAGATTTAAAGAACAGTTTTCTCATGTGATACCTCTAGTCGACTTCTTCCTCTTGTGGACAGAAATACGTGGGAGATTTTTATATATCAGACTTCCAAACCGGATTGAGGGCTCTAGTAAAAGCAGGCTATGGTGCTAAGGTTGCTGCATTCGTCAAACCAACAACAGTAGTAGATATAACGAAAGAAAACCGAGAGTTATCTCCAAATTTTCTACGCTGGCTTTCTGACCGCAGCCTGTCCAGCGATGATCGTATAATGCGCCTCAAAGAAGGGTAAACCGCTAATATTTTGTGTTGAATTTGCTACTAATGCAGATCTTGGGATTTTGCTCTTCTTGGTCCTAGAAACTGAACAATCTTGCCTTGGGTGTTTCACCCCTCCATTGAGCTCTTGTGATAGAGCTGATTTCCACTGACTAGTACTTGAATTGTCAGGTACATTAAAGAAGGGAGCACGGTGAGCGTGATGGGGGTCCTCAGACGCCACGACAGTGTTCTCATGATTGTTCCTTCATCAGAGACTGTTTCAACTGGCTGTCGGTGGTCCCACTGCCTCCTCCCGGCGTCTATTGATGGGCTTATTTTGACTTGTGAAGAAAGTCAAACCACCGATGTGATTCCTGTGTAGATACATTTTGCATTTCATTACATCTTGCGGTTGCAACTCGCCTGCCACGAGTATATATTGGAAGGTTGAATCTGATGAAAACCTCCAGCAATGCCCAACCGCTTTCTGTTCATGTCTTTGCAGGATATTAAGTGCATGTAAAATGACCTTGAAGATGTAGACCAGGAAGACTGAAGATCCCACAACAAGGATTGTCTAGTCTAGTCTTGGATTTATATGCTTTGTGGTTCTAATGGTGAACAAGAGTGGGAAAAAGAAGAGTTTCCCTCTCAAGAGTAGCTAGGAAATGTTGTATTGTGATTATGCCACATACTTGGATTTTAGTTCCCTATTTGTGTACATAAGATGCAAAGTTGTCCTTTGTCTTCATGTAGATAGAGATGAGCTTTCTTTCTTCAGATGGACTCAATTCTAGCTTAAACAGAATTATTAATATCTTTGTTTCAAGGTATCTTTGCATTTTTGTAGGATTGTGAGAGTGGTGGTTGAGTTTTTTTAAAAACTTTTAGCTTATAGCTCCATAAAAAGTTATAATTCTAAACAAGTCGTAAATTTTTCTTGCAACTTTTAATTCTAAATTAACAAATACGAATTCTAATTGAAATTATAAAATTTGTTGTAACTTTAGTTTGAAGTCATAATTGCATTTTTTTAAACTATAATCTATAAGCTTATAGTTTCAATTACACCAAACAAACTATATGAAGTGTCTCGACGATAGTAGTTTCATATCTATATCAAGAAAGATCTTTAAAAATTATGTGACATTTTTTGATCGATGAAGAGCTCTATTTTGATGATGTTTTATTTCGGCTTTCGAATAAAACCTTCAGTTGCGACAAACATGCATCACAAATTGTGTAACGCAACAAATGTCACAGTGCATGAGTAAACTCAAAGTCACATAACCACGATAAATTCATGTGGAGGGAATCAAAATATGAAATACCAATAACAGGAGAGTGCAAAAAAAAAAATAAAGAAAAAGTAAAGCAAAGGGGGAATCTAAAGTCTAGAAGGTACTCCTCCAGCAACAACAAGAATTTCTCCAGTTATGTAAGAAGCCTCATCAGAAGCCAAAAATGCAGTAGCAGCAGCCATGTCTTCTGTTGTTCCAAGTCTGTTGAGAAATGTCTTCTCTTCAATGCCCTTCCTCTGAAAAAAAATAAATAAATAAATAAATGTATACCCTAATTCGTTATGCAATGAAGGCTGGCGCTCACACTTCTCGACAGTGAGAAAATCGGAAAGTACTTTGAGGCTAAAGTATACTTACAATAGCTTCATTCTGTGTGAGGAATCCGGCAAAGCGTGTAGGTACAAAACCCGGAGCAACACAGTTTACGCGCGTATCAGGGGCCATCTCAGATGCAAGGGCCTGAAAGAATATCAAACGAGAGTAAGACAAAAATGAAACGGAAAAACAAAGGTCTTTTCCGTGACAAGAATGGCAGAAGACTCGGAACCATCTCAAGTACCTTGGTAAGCCCAAGAAGGGTTGTTTTGGTCACCCCATACATACCCATGGAGGCGGGTGGTTGGTAGGCAGTAACAGACGAAATGAAAATAACTGACGAACCCTTCCGCAAGTGCGGAGCAGCATCCTGTAAGAAAGGCAGTGTGAAACTTTAGAAAGAAAGTCAACAAATGAAGTTTATAGTATGATTATGTGGTCAAAAAATAATTATCACAACAGTGCATAGTAGCCCAACTGTAACATATCTGGGAGACAGGGACAAAGAATGAGTAAAAAGCTCATGCAAAACTGAGCATCTGATTAATGTTATGGTATGACTTAAATCCCTGACATGGCACAGGAACTTACCTGTAGAAGAAGTATAGAAGTTTTAACATTAATTTCCCATAGCTTGTCGAGGACAGATTCTTTAGTGTCCAAAATGTTATCAGTAGACGGATTGGCAGCAGCATTTGACACAATCACATCTATTTTTCCATATTTCTGCCAAGAAGAAAAAATGTAGTTTCATTTCACAGGACTCAATGTACCAAAAGTAGAAAGATCATTCCAAACAGAAAAAAAAATACCCAGAAAAGGCCTAAATGAGAAGGAAACACAAGCTATGTGCTTATCCAACTTTTTAATCATCATTGACACAGGACTCAATGTACCAAAAGTAGAAAGATCATTCCAAACAGGGAAAAAAATAAGGGTTCGGGGATACCCACTGAAGGCCTAAATGAGAAGGAAACATAAGCTATGTGCTTATCCAACAATCTAGGAAGCATTCAACTTTTTAATCATCATTGACATATCTCAATCTAGCATAAAATATAACCGTTAAATGAAACCAAACACTAGAAACTCAAATTCAGAAGTCATTTTAATAATTTACCTTCAATTATTTGAGCAAAGATAAAACCAAACTAATGAATGGCTGATATTACATATGAAAAAAAAAACATCAATAAATCTGAGCTTTCAAAGATAAAATACCGACTCCTCGAAGGCTACTTAAGGCACTTTAGTGCAAACCAGAAGGACTTGAGCTGTTGAATATTGCTCGGTGCAACTATCTATATTATATATTATAACAAAACGATTATAGTTCTTTAAAGCCTAAACTCTTAATTCAATTGTTTTAGATTTTTAAATTTATAAAATATAAAAATATACATATCTACAAATCATTGGTTCTTACATTAATTATTGATTCTCTAATTAATATGGTAATGTCATTCAAATCCTTAACTTATGACTTTAAATATTACTACATACAAAATAAAGTCGAATGTTAAAATAAAAATAATGTCAATAAAGTCTAAGACTATACTAATTTAAGATGTGTTTCATTTATCTTTTTGAATTTTTGTTGAATAAAAATCACAATTTCTATTAAAAAATAAATATATTAATTAAAAAAAGAAAAAAACCATTAATAAAATTGGTAAAACTCAAACTTGCATTTTTTTTTTTGACACATTGATTATATTGTTAATCTATCTATACTGCAGTTCGCATAAAGACGAGCAATGCATTAAAACTAGAATTGAAATAATTTTACGATCTCTTTATCGACGTTACCAAATCAAACTAAACTTTTGTCCCAATCAATTAAGGTCAACTACATAAATTCTTTTACGCCATTCTGCTCTGTTAAGGACTATATCTTCAGTTACGTTAAAAAAAATCATGTCTTTTCTTAATATGGTATCCCACGTCAATTTAGGTTTACCACTCCCTATAGTATTTCCATTACCCATGTCATTGTCGCCTTTCTTTATTAATGCATCAATTGATCTACATTACATGTGTCCACACTACCATAATCTATTTTCTCTCAACTTGTCCTCAATTGGTGCGACCCTTACTATTTCACGAATAATTTTATTTATAATTTTACCTTTTCTAATCTTATTTCGTATTCACCTTAACATTCTTATTCCTACAAGACTTATCTTATTTTATGTAATCTTACTTAACAGCCCAATTTTCTATCCCGTACATATCGGTGGTTTAATAGCTGTCTTATAAAATTTTTCTTTTAATCTTGTACGTATCCGTCGACCACATAGAACGTTGGATACACCTCTCTACTTAAACCAACCAATTTTGATTTTATGGGTTATATCATTTGTAATATCTCCATCTTTGTTATATTTAAATTTAGATAACAAAAATATTCTCTTAGGTATTATTTGATTTTGAATCTTTACTTTTTCACTATTAATATTTCTATTACTGCTAAAATTATATTCCATTTATTCAGTTTTGTTTCTACGTAGTCGAAACTCTTTTGACTCCAAAATTTATCTCCATATCTCTAACTTAGCATTAACTCCACCCCAAGTCTCATCCACTAAAATAATATCATTTGCATATAAAAAATAATTTTTTTTAAAAAAAATTTATCCAAATAAACATAAAAAATAGTTTTAAGTGAATATTTTATCTACATGTATAGTTTATATTATCTTGCTTTTTTAATGACTCAATTAAAATCTTAACTTTTAACATATTAACAAAAATATTTATTTTATTCCGTGCATACCACATGTTAACATGCTAGTAACTACACATGAAAATTACGGCTTAATCCTATTAGAACCTTGGGCCTTTCCCCTCTTGGGCAACACCACCTGCGCACTTATATCTCCAACCACAAGACTTGTTGCATAAACACTTGTTGATGAATAAACAGTTGAATCGATGGTATTAATATTTGGGCGAACATCCTGTTGCCTACGTAATCTCGCATCACCACCCCTATCCCAAACATCTCTCATTTATCTTGAACAACTCTGCAGTTCTTATTTATATGCAGTCTTTCATCTTTTAAAAAAGTCCTACTACCTTCTTCCCAGCAAATTCCACCCCCCCATTTCTTTTTCTGGTAAGCCTACTTTCCTCTTCTCCCCATCATATCCATCTTGCATCAAGAAATGAAGATAGGCGAGTTGATTCCCCTTTTTTTAAGTTTTCATTCTTTTGAAA
>JAOTRH010000026.1:880889-931656 GCA_034768845.1 Heliamphora exappendiculata | reverse complement strand
ATTTATTTTTTGAAAGAATTCTATAAAAAGAATGGTACCATTATCAAAATAAACTTAAAATGTATCCATAATAGTTATACATTAGATTAAAATAATATGATTTTTAAAGTAAATTGTAAAGCTTGAGTTTTTTGAAAACTCTTTTATGTTTGTTTATGGGCCATCTTAAATTCAAATCGCTTTTTCAAATTGTTTTTTTCTAGGGCGTATTAAGAATAGCATTCATACAAAAAAATAATAATAAATTTGTTAGATATCTATAAATATAGTATTGTATATCATTTACTTTAATGATACGTGTAATTTTAAGAAATAGATTATTTATTTTATTTAAAATAAATATATTTAAATAATTTTTATTGTTGGCCTAATTCAGTTTCAACCTATTTTGATGATAACAAACTAAAGTTTTTAGTTGTGCAAATTGAGTGTGTTTACAGAATTTTAATGACACAAGCACAATTGAAAAAGCAAAATAAAAATTATGAAGTATGAAGATCATATTCAAGCGGCTAAGATCCATATAGCACGAGAAAAATCAAGAAGAAAAAAAAAACTTGTAACACTTAAAGATTTTCTAAGTTTAAATGCACTAGGAACTATGTAAGTTCACTTGTTGAAGAAATATTACAACACAAGATATATATTATATATGCTCGGTGATCTAAAAAATATATTTTCATTAACTTTCAAAGTTACAATAAACAGAATTTACAGAAAATCAAATTGCAAAAATAACATGAACAGAATATGTAAATTAAGTCCTGTAAATGCAGTTTTTTTAAAAATAATTCATCGCATGCCGAGAGTGTTGTAAGTTTCTCCACCGGCGTCACTTTCCCAGGATAAAAAGTTTGATCCGAACGTTGGAACACCACCAAAGATTAGCTATACGAACGCACCTCGTCTATTTCTCTATCTTACTCTTACAGTTTTGAAATCTCAGAATTTGTCTATATTTTCTGCTATTTCAGTCTCACATTTTGAGTTTCTATCAAAATAAACTTAAATTATATTTATAACCATTATAAATTAATTTGTTTACATAAAGAGGGTAAAAAAAGAATTTCACATACGATAAGAAGCTCTCTATGCGCTTTATTGAGTTTTTTTATAGCAAAAATTAATCTTTGAGTTTTTTTATACCAAAGATTAGTTTTTTTTAAAAAGAATACCCGATTAATTGAGTCTTTTTATATGAATGATCTTTATAAAGAATTATGTAAAATGAATGGTACATTCGTTAAAATAAAATTGAACTATATCTACAAGCATTATAAATTAATTCGTTTAAGTAAAAAGAGTGAAAAAGGAATTTCACATATGACGAGCCATACGCACTTTATATCTACATACCTTTTATTTTGCCAAATTTTCTTTAAGACAGTCCCTCTTGTCTACTTGTACAAACCATTCTTCCAATTTAGTGTATTGTTCTACTAAACGTCCCAAATTTGTTAGTCAATAAAACAAATTTTTTATTGAGATCAATAAAAAATTCTTTACTTGGGTACTCGATATTGCTGTTCGATATCTTATTTCCAAACTTCCTTGAAAGAAAATTCGAACTTGAGTGCATGCAAGACAAAAGTAAAAGAAACATTTTTATTGCTTATGAGTAAATGAAAGGTTTATAACGCGAGTAAATTGAAATTCTAATTTTAAATCTAACACCAAGTATGAAAAAATAATGAAATTTTCATCGAGTGGTGACGGTGATGAATCCTTCACGATCAAACCTATTTATAAGCGCTGGATCTTTTCCTTCTAAAAATTCAAAAAAAATAACAACTCCTATTTTTGAATTAGTGGTGCCTCAAATTGCTCTGATTGTGGGAGTGCCATGGTAATTACTTGTTTTAGTGAACAGTTGTGCTTTTCTCCTTTTACTGGCTAACTGCCAAGTGTTTTTATTTTTGCATGTTTGCTTTTTGCTTGATAATTAACTATTTGACAGGATTTTTATTCAGCAGAATTAATGTGCAATTTTATATCAACAGAAGTTACAAAGACCCTCTTGTTTCACTCAATAGGACATGATCATCATACATGATCATCATTGTCAATAAATTTTTGCAAAATATGGTGTGAACAAATATTCCTCTTTTATAACTATTTTTTGAAAATTTTATAATATTAGAATATTATGTAATAGCCCTATTAATAATTAATAGAAAATAATAAGCTAACAAATTAAAAAAATCTAATACATAAATTATATATGCCCTATTTTTCTAATCACATTAAACAAGTAATAAGATTAAATATAAAGTAAAATGATATAAATAATGAAAGGACCACAAATTAATAGGAAAAAAATAACAAATTTCTTAACATAAATCAAGCAACAAAAAATTAGTTTTAGAATAGTAATTTTAAACTAGAATCAGACTGGTTCTAATTTATTTAGTTGGGTTCAATTTTATAGTAGTCACTGTTTAATTCTATTTTTAAAATTTTAGAATTATTTAAAATAATTTAATTTTTAATTAAATTTGAAATCCAGTCAAATTGAAACCTAAACATCTTCAGGTATAAATTGTGATTGCCAACTAAACACCTTACCCCTTAGATGACCATAGTCTATAAATATGCATATCTTATTGATCTGACTTCTAGTTAGCTAATCACTCACTTCCTAGTTAACTAATCACTCACTTTTTAAGTAGAGGTGGTCACATGGTTAGCTATGAACTCAACAAAAAAAAGAAAAAAAAGAGAGATAAACTATTCAGTGTAAGACATAGTATCTTAAATTATTGGGTTGGTAGGACATACTACATTAAATTATTAATGTGAAGTACCCAAATAATATGTACTCTATATCTTTTTATTGTAGAATAATAAGAGTGTTTGGTATTATTGAAATTGATAATTTATAGATTATAGTTTGTAATAAAAATTGTAACTGTTTAGTAAATGTTTTAATTTATAACTGAAATAAAAAAAATAATTATAACTTATAGCAAAAATTTTGATTGTTTAAAAAAAATTATAATTTATTACTAAAATTAGTAACAAGAAGTTTATAACATGCTCAAGAGGTTTTTTCAAACACCCCGTTAATTGATACCCCAATAACTGATATCTCTTAGTGCAAGATCAATTTTTAAACTTATAAACATATGACATGTATGTATTAACTAGCGGACAAACCCACGCGATGCGCGTGCAACGAAATAAAATTATTTGTTTTGTAAAAAAAATTAATTTATAAAGCACCTTACATATGAATTACATCAATTTTAAATATACAAAATAATACACAATCTTCTTCACAACTCGAAAACAATATGGAGTAAAATGTGATCAAAATATAACGAGATATGTGCATTAAATAGTTTATTAATTATTAAAAGTGTTTAAACTAAAAAGATTAATAAAAATAATTAGCAATAAAGAGGAGTTATACAAAATAAGTTAAATAAAAAAGAATAATAAAAGTATGGTACCAAATAGAGTCATTATTATTTTAATAATTTTTAATATAATCTCTTTGATATTATAATTGGTTATGTAACATTACATTATATGTTGTTGTGTATTAAATTTTATAAATTAAATTTAAGCAACAAAAAATAGTTAAATTTTCTTATATATTTACTCATGATTAAATAAACAGTTTTTTTTATGTATAATATAATAGGGGGTTGTGTTTCTTAATTAAGAATAATATCTTCTTCTTTGATGGGATTTTGATGTTATGTTAAAATCTCAGTTTGTTAAAAAAAAAAGTTTTGAGACACATTTTATGGAACAAATTAAACAAATGGCAATTGATAAGTACTCCATAATGACTCTAATATCAGAAATAGCCAAGAGAAAACGGCAAAGCTAAAAAAAGTAGAAAAAGACTATCTTTTTTAAAGAAAGTAGAACAGAAGAAAGGATATTATAAATTTTGATCAATTCAAAATATTTCATATATGAAGATTTTAAATACTCTTCTTCAGTTGGAACAGAGACTAATAAAGCATTGACTTCAAGGCCTGTTGATGGAAGGCCGGTGAGATGAACAACATCAACAATAGTAGGTGACATAAACCCACAAGGCAGGATCATGGCATTGCAGGAGGTAGACAAAAAACATGCTGCTGCACCCAATATCTACTTGTTCATATTGAGGGTATAGGTCAACAGCATGATGGTTTTTCAAATACTTAGAGTATCCCACTGTTGACCAATATAAGGAGTCAACCGCGATACCCAATTGGGCCAATCTTGTTTAAAGTTTATTCATGTCCGAAGAGGTGCTGGTCCATCCCATTTGGTCCAGTTTAAGAATGGTTGATAAAGTAAGAAATATTCATTTGGGGCCAAAGGATAACTAAACGAAAAATATTAAGGTATGTTCAGTTCGAGAATATGGTCAAGAATGTAATTCGAACTAGAGCTACGGTTTTGGATCAAAATATCATAATTGTCGTGTTGATCAATGTATTCTTTCAGATCAGCAGGTAATCTTCGAGTGACAAATGAAGGTTTAGAGTTTCTTCTATGGGCATGGTTGTTAAGTTGGTGCTTGAAAGTTCTTGAAGAAGAATATGATTAACATAGCACAAAGAGAATAATTTTAAAGTGGCAAGATGACATTAAGGCTTTTATATAAGCTTATTTAAACGTTTCGTCTTCCTTATGTGCCTTGGCAGTAGTTATATTTATAATTTAACCTTAGTCATTAAAGGAATCATTAATTGGGTTAAGGAAACTTAAATCCCATTAATAAGAGGAGCAATTGTTTATACCATATTTATCTAAATTCTTTTGGTAAGGATAAATGACCCATCAAATGAACGGTCAAGATTAATAGAATATATGTTCAAGCCATAAAATGATTTATTTATAGTAAAATGCCCTTCGAGGCTAGTAAAAAAGAAGGAAGAATAACGTGTGCTAGGAATTAAATGGCCAATAACTCATTGATAGTAAAAGAACATTGAAGTTTAGGTGAAAAGGCTATCGAGCTAACTGTTTTAATTCTTTGATGACGCCTACATTGTCTAATTATTTCTTTCATCAAAATCGAAAAAACATTTATATGTGGTAGACAGGTGTCACAATCCTCTCAAGTGAACATGTGTTATGATTAAAGTCATTTGTTTTTAAAGGCTAAAGTGGTTGCTAGGACATGGGAACGGATCATAACTGCCCACTAACAGAGTGGATATACTATTCAAGTCAGTAAGAAATAGTTCATAATAAAAACGGTTATGAAGGCAGTTATGAGCAGTGATGGACCAGTCTATAAAAGGCCAAGCATGAACACAATGAGAGTACTTTTACACACATCGGCAAACTGCTTACCTTTTATTCTGTCTTTTATATTTTATTTCCTTGTAATTTCTTTTGTAATTTTTTTTCCTAGTTAATAAAAGTAGTTTGTAATTAGTTTGTAGTTCTTGTATTCGATTACAGTTCCCATCAAAGTAATAAAATTCTTTTATTACTTTCGATAGAATTTTATTACTTCGATTTCATCTATTTTTGTTTTCAGGCGAAGTCCTAAAATACAGCGAAAGGATCTTGCATATATGGCCTATTTATAGGCGAATATGGATAAACAATAAAAGAAATTAAATCAGAATAAAATCAATCTAATCAATCTAATATTCTAACATTTCTCCTCAAACACGAGATGACGAAATCAGCTGAAATTTGAAAATTAGAGTACAAAGGCGACTAGGAGGATGAGATTTTGTGAAAAGATCGACAAGTTGATCTTCAGAAGAGACAGATCGGAGATGTAGGATGTCCCGCTGAAGGTGATGTCGGATGAAGTGACAATCAATTTTTTTTTTGAAAAAGAAGCGAGTCACGCGACGGCAGCAGTGGCGCCGCGGCGGCGGCGACGGCTTGAGGCGACGGGAGCAAGCTGACGATGGCAGCGTGTCCTACGACGGTGTCGGCAACGGCCTGAGGCGATGGGAGCAAGCTGACGACGGTGACGTGTCCCGCGATGGTGTCGGCGACGGCTTGAGGCGACGGGAGCAAGCTAACGACGACGGCGTGTCCCGCGATGGTGTCGGCAACGGTCTGAGGCGACGGGAGCAAGATGATGACGACAGCGTGTCCCGCAATAGTGTCGGCGACGGCCTGAGGCGACGTGACGGGAGAGGGCAGGGGCAACGACCTGGTGCGGTGGTGGCTACTTCGGCGGCGACTGTGACGACTTCAGCGATTAGTGGAGACGCCGACTGTGGCCCGAGGGAAGGACCACCATCGATGGCCGCGACACCCTGTGTCGTCGCGGTGATGTAGCCGGTGGTGCCGTGACGGCGCGGCTCTGGAACCTCAGATTTGGTCGACGAGGGAGAAGACAGACGATGGTGGCGATTGTGGCGACAGTGGTGCTGTGAGAGGCCAGATCTGGTAGGTCTGGTTGAGGCTGTCCTCGTGAGCTTCGATCATCTCCGTCCATCCGATCGTCAATCCACAGCATATCTTTCGTGAAACGGGATCGCACCGGAGCAAGTCGATGTAGAAGAACAGAAGCCCCACAAACCCGGTTCATACTCGTCTCGGCACGGCTCTAGAACCTCATATCTGGTCGACGAGGGAGACGATAGATTAGGGGCTGAGGCTGTGCTCGCATGGCGGATGTGGCCGGCCAAAGAGCCAACGGAACGAGTTTCGGAGGTGCTCGGAGTGTGGGACGGTGAACTATTGCTCGCGAGGGTGTCAGGCGTAGGACTAGAAGCTCTGGCGCAGTAGACGGTAGAGCAATATGGGCTGGTAGACGATGAAGGCGGTGGACGACGGAGCACTATGCGGCGGAAGGAAATGGAAGCGGTAGCCGGCGGCGGGGTAGAAGACGATGGAATGACTGCCACCGTTTCAGCGAGCTATGGTGGAAACCCAACGTCACTCGTGGGTTCGTCTCGCTCGACCAAGATCGCCGCCGAAAAATCCCCGTGGCCAGAGAAATCTCCGTCGTACCGTGTTTCAGAGGACTCGTCGAGGTTCAAGTACACGTGCTCATACGGCAATCGCGCCGCCGTCCAGATTGCTAGGCGGCGACTACCAGATCCGGCGGACAACGGCGAGTTGACAGCAGCGGCGGCGAGGGCGACGGCGCTGTAGGCTGCAGCGCTGGTGAGATTGCAGCAGCAGCGTCGGCGGTGACTACTAGATCCGGCGGACAACTGCGAGTTTGCAGCAGCGGCGGCGAGGGCGACGGCGCTGTGGGCTGTGAGCGGCGACGTGGGCTGTAACGCTGGTGTGCGTTTGATGGTGGCGCGACGCGAGGGTTTCGGCCTTGATGGTGCCGCGACTGGGCGGAGATGGCGAAGGTGGCGACACTTTGTGTCGTCGCGGTGATATGGCCGGTGGTGCCCCATCACTGCGACGACGCCGAAAAAAATACTACAGATTACAAGAACGTAACTCTGATACTATGAAGAAATTGAGAAGAGAAAAACAATTGTATATTTTATGTATATTGAAACTGTACAATATATGGCCTATTTATAGGCAAATAGGGATAAACAATAAAGGAAATCAAATCAGGATAAAATCAATCTAATCAATCTAATATTCTAATCAATCTAATATTCCAACATATGTAATTGCTTGATCGTATCAAAGAATTTTCTCTTCTCGAAAAAAATTGAATTTGTTTTTAGCTAACAATATTATATATCTTTTTATTGTAGAATAATAAGAGTGTTTGTCATTATTGAAATTGATAATTTATATATTATAGTTTATAATAGAAATTGTAAGTGTTTAATAAATATTTTAATTTGTGTCTAAAAGAATAAAAAAATAGTTATAACTTGTAATAAAAGTTTTAATTGTTTAAAAAAAATTATAATTTATTATTAAAATTAGTAACAGGAAGTTAAAACACATGCTCAAGAGATATTTTCAAACACCCCAATAACTGATACCTCTTAGTTCAAGATCATTTTTTAAACTTACAAATATATGACATGTATGTATTAATTAGAGGTCGGGCTCACGCGATGTGTGTGCAACGAAATAAAATTATTTGTTTTTAAAAAAAATTTAACTTACAAAACATCTCACATATGAATTACATCAAATTTAAATATACAATATAATACACAATCTCCTTTACTACTGGAAAACATTAAGGAGTAAAATGTGATCAAAATATGATAAGATATGCACATTAAATGGATTATTAATTATTAAAAGTGCTTAAACTAAAAAGATTAATAAAAATAATTACCAATCTGGTGAAGTTATACGAAATAAGTTAAATAAAAAAGAAGCATAAATGTATTGTACGAAATAGAATTATTATTATTTTAATAATTTTTAGTATAATTTCTTTGATATTATAATTGGTTATGTAACATTACGTTATATGTTGTTGTGTATTAAATTTTATAAATTAAATTTATGCAACAAAAAATATTTAAATTTTCTTATATATTTACTCATGATCAAATAAACAATTTTTTTTATGTATAATATAATAGGGGGTTGCTTTTCTTAATTATGAATAATATCTTTTTTTTGGTGGGATTTTGATGTTATGTTAAAATTTCAATTTGTAAAAAAAAAAGAAGAAGAAAAAGAAGAAGAAGAAGCTTTGAGACACATTTTATGGAACAAATTAAATTTATGCAACAAGAAATATTTAAATTTTCTTATATATTTACTCATTATAAAATAAACAGTTTTTCTATGTATAATAGAAGGTTGTTTTTCTTAATTAAAAATAATATCTTTTTTTATGTATAATAGGAGGTTTCTTTTCTTAATAAAACATAATTTTGTATAATAACAATTTTTTTTTATGTATAATAGGAGGTTGCTTTTCTTAATAAAACATAATTTTTTATAATACCAAATTTTAATATTAGTGATACAAAATTTTCTATTGGAAATGTTTTTTTATAATACGGAATTTTTATTATAAAAATTGACATGATTAAAAAAATATGTACAAAAAGACTTCCACCATGTTGAAAGGCACAATTAAATATAGTTTTTATTCTCTATAATCATAATATTAAAAACTGACTATCATTTTATAGTCTATTTAACAATGTAAAGAAATGAAGATTTTAATTTTTTTTTTTAATCAAAGTTAACACAATACTCTTCACCAAAAGAGAGAGAGGGGAAAGGAGTTCGAAATTGATAAATAAATGCATGAAGATTGGGATTAGAAGATTAGTATTGGGTTTTTTTGGTAATTAAAAATGTGACAATAGTTTTACCAAATTCAAGAATTACTTTATAATAATAGTATACATTAATCACATTATACCAACGTACTAATTTAATATGTCTTACACACTCAATAAATTATTGAGAAGGAAACGATATTTTTGAACAAATGCAAAGACAAAAAGCCCAACCCATCACCACAATCCACCTATTCACTATGGATCCGTTTGGATTAATTACTTATTTATTTAATTTGTTTGTGTTTTTAGTTAATTTTTTTTTATTATTTAGTTAAATTATTATATTTTTTTACTTCTATTTTTAGAATGAGTCAGAAAAATAATTTTTTATTAAAATATAAAATGTCAAAAAAAGACAAAAAATAAGTCAAAATAACTCAATAAACTAGATTTATATTATTTATTTTTTACTTTAGTAATTTATTTATTTTTTTCCATCAATTTTTTTTATTTTTCTTGTTCATCTCATCGAGAAGATTTTAAAAAATTAAAAAAATTTAGTAGTTTATAAAAAATAAAAATAAGCTAAAGTTACCAAATTAAAAGATTTTAGTAATTTGTAAAAATAAAAAATAAGCTAAAGTTACCAAAGTTTGCTCAAGGTGGGCCTATAAATTATATATATGAAGAAAAAACATAAAAAAAATGAAAAATTTTGGTTTTTAGTTCTTTTTTTTATATATAGTAGTGTTAGATTTAGTCATAGTACTTTTTTTTAATAGATTATGTCTTATTAGATTTAAAATTATTTTATTATTTTTAATATACCCCTATCAAATATATTATCTCTTATGATTTGAAATTTTTACAAAGATAGCGTATCACTTAAATCAAGGAACCTGTGTGTGTGTGTGTGTGGCGTATCCCTTAAATCAAGTAATCTCTCTCTTTTTGTTGGGTGAAACCACTCACCGCTATAACATATACAAACGATACATTTTTAAAACTATTTCACTATACACATAAATCTGATACATTTCTAAATTCACAAATTATTAGCTTTGATATATATTTTAACTCATCGTAACTAAATATGACCGCTGATACATTTATCAATGGTCAGTAAAAATATTTTCATAAAGAATACAAACCACCGATACTTTTTAACTCCAATTCACTACGCATATGCTACCGATACATTTATTAGTATTAAGTATCTGTTGCAATATCTTTTTATAATATAGTTTTAAATTGATAAAATGTATCGGTAGTTTAGGAGAGCTGTGTGCATTTAGCAATAACATGCAACTGATAATTGTATCAGTATTCAACAAATAAGTGCTTTTAAAATTATTTAACACAGAATTTACAACTGATAATTGTATTAGTTGTACACTAATCGTATAGAGAATATGTATCAAAAAAATATTATTGTTGGTGGAAGAAAAAGAAGAAGATGGACGGCGGTGAACCAAAAACACTATGTAAGAGAGATGGTGGTAGATCAAATCTCATGTAAATCAGAGGGAGATAGAGAGACAGATGTAGAAAGTCGGTGCTGGCAAAAAGCGACGACGGTGGTGAAAAGCGAAGGCAGTGGCGCAAAGTCATCGGTACGAACTGATCTGAAAATGGCGACGACAAAGCAGAGGATGAGGAAAAGTGATAGCGGAGAATGAGGAGCTGGCGGATGAAGACAAGCAGGATGCGGTGAAAAAGTGAATAGTTGAATATCTTTCATAAACAACTAGATAAAGTCAATATATAATGCTGTAATTATATCATATTATTATGAGATTTAATAGAGTAATAGCGTAAATGGTTAGATAAAAAATTACAGCCTACAATTATAGCATTTAAAAAAAAAAATCACACCCGTTAAACAAAGGCATATTGAACCCAAAAAATCAAAATTTTTAAAAAAATAACTAACTTTAAAATTAAAAAAATGGTAAAATTAAAATTCTTATATACTTCTAAAATAGAATTAAAAATCAACTAATCCTAAAAAAAAAAATTAAAATATTCTATGATTTTGTTTCTCACCATTCGCACATGTCCTCGACTCACATCACAAAGCCTGTCCTCTGTTTTTCTTCAGTCTCTTTTCGCACCACAAATCTTCTGTTTTTCTCTCTCTACAAAAAACGTGAATCAGGTGATCAGAATGGCCGGAATCATCTCCTTCCGTCAATTTTCGTGCAATACCCTGCCGGCGGCCCCTGCACTGTTTCAATTCACCTCAAAGCTCTCACTTTTTCAAGCGAATTCGATCAGTTTCAACGCGGGAAATAAGGGGACATCAGCGGAGAGTTCGAAGATTTCGATCGGAGCGAAATCTGTTTATAGGGTTTATGCAGTGAGTGAAGACAATCGGGGGTCGGAGAAGGACGCCTTCGGGGTCGCTTTGGCGGAGGAGGAGCCGCCGAAGGGGCCGACGGAGATTGATTTGTTGAAGAAACAGTTGGTGGATTCGTTCTACGGGACCGATCGTGGGCTGAGAGCGACGAGCGAGACGAGGGCGGAGGTTGTTGAGCTTATCACAAAGCTCGAGGCGAAGAATCCGACTCCGGCGCCCACAGAGGCATTGACTCTTCTCAATGGCAAATGGATTCTTGCGTAAGTTACAAGGAAAAAACAATCAGAGATTTATCGATCTTTTGATAATTGTAAGCTTAGTAGTTTTTCAGTTTTTCTTATGATGAATTGTGTTAATTTTCCCTAGACTGGTTAGATAGGTTTAAATTTTAAGATTGAGTGCGGATCATAATCTTGTATTTTTAGATTGGTTGCCAAAACCAAAATAGCGGTTGTATGGAACCTCATGTAAACTATATGATTTTGTTTGGAACTTCCATAAGAAAATTGCTTTGTACACATTCTTCCTACCACAAGAACCACAGAAATTTAATTATTGCGTTGGAATCCAGTGCTAATGATGGCGCGGATCTAATTTCTGTGGTTGGTCTCTGGTTAGAAGTCTGTGTATGTGGTATTACTATTTCCATAATATTTGGGTTACTCTTCTAGGTGAGGTTACTTTTGTATCTTACTTTGTCAGGTTATGAGCAACTCAATCTTATGTATACATTTGTACCTACACTACAGGGATGGTGAGAAGAGATATTTTTATCATCCCAGAGGGGCTATAATTGGAGAGACCATTGTTTCTGGTATAGAAGTTCTTATAAAAACGGGAAGTGCCCTATCTTTGGGTGTGGGTTGAACTATTAATTTGCTTAATTAGAAGTAACAATTAGGTTTACAACGAAACCTAAAAATCGATCACTGATCCAATTTGAGTACCTGATTGTTTAGACATCAAAGTTGTCTCGAAAAAGGGAAAAACTTCTTGGTCACTGCCTAGATTCTTACCATCTTCACTGGGCTTCCTTCTAATCATAGCCCATAAGGACATTTGGTCTTTACTTATTTAGGTCATTTTGGCCAATTATATAATTTCTACAATTTACAGGAGTTGAAATCAAAGAATCCCGCATTGGAGGTGCTGTCTATGGTGATGGAAGCTTCCAATTAGCTAATTCTTCTATTTCACATGGCTCATTGCATGACATAACACCATAGAACTATCATGGTGCCATTTTATATGCATCCAGTAATTGCTCTCTCTTTATTACATGGCATGTGACATTAAGGCTTCTTTTGGATAGATCATAGATGGATTTCAAATGGAGGGATTTGAAATTAAAGTTTGTGAAAACGTAGGTGAGTAAGTTTTTAAATAAGTATATTGAGTAACTAAAGAGGAAGACAAAGTTAGCATAGATGCATTTTGTTAGAAACTTAGGATATTTGCACAACTAGAATATTAATACGAAGGATTTCCAATAATAACTTTTGCATTTGGATTTCATATCCATCATGATATCTAATGTGAAAGCTCTAAATTCAAGTTTGAAAACCATGCCTTAGCTATCAAATCTATGTTTGAGCTGTCTTCATTAAATAAGTTGTGTCAAACTCTGTCATTTCAAATCCCTAAATCCTAACCCAACCTAATATGGTTTGTTATGACCAGTTGTCCTTAGGGGATGCATGATATGTTTGGTTCAGTAATTCATTCTGAAAAAGCAATGTAAATATGTACTTGTTAATGAATAAAAGATTAGACGGGGGATGGGGCTGGACCATGTCCATATAGGCATACACAAAATACTCGAAGCAGCCAGCTTACTTTGGAATGGTATTTTGTCCAAAATTTAACCATCAATGAATTGACCATCTTGTTGCTCTAAGCCACGTTTGGTGTTGCATCATGTCTATTGAATTTGCTTGTAATTTATAAATCAAATACTCTTGACAGAGTATCTGACTTATCTAACAATATACGATTTTGGTAGAAACTTCCAGATTTGGGTTCATAGTTAGCAGGCCACTGGTTTTCAGTAGGCATAATAAGAATATTTCCAGTATAACGTGAGTTGAAGTGGTTAACATGGTGCCTCACAATGGAGATGGGTAACAACTAACCACTAGAAGGTGAAATTAGAGGAACCTGGCAGTCCGGCATCACGAACTCCTAAAGAGGAAAGTGCCAATATGCAACTTCAAGCTTTTTCATTACTTTAATTTATATTTCTCTATAATATACAGGATTGAGAGTCAAAATAAATCAGTACTTCAAGGCTGATGTAATTGAGATTCCATGCACAATTTGAAAAATATAATATCTTTTTTTTTCTACGAGGATAGCACTAGCCGTTGTCCAATTTGGAAGTCTCGAGTTAAGCCCATGGGCCCGGCGCATGTCAATAAGTTCTTTTATTCCAGTAAGTGTCGTTGATAATTATTTAATTTATTAAGAATTGTTGATGAGTCATTTAATTTATTATTTTAGATATTTTTTATGTTATGGTTAGCTTATAAATAAGGTGGTTATTCATGTAATGATTGCTTTTTGATTAATAATATTGAGTGTGTTTGAGAATTAGGGTTGTGGCCCTTGTAAATTCCTTCTTTTCCCTTCTCCTTCTTTGGGTTTGGCATCAACTATTGCATCTTATAATCTAAAAATGGCAGCCCAGTGCACATGAGGGTAGAGTGTATGCATCCTTACCCCACATGTAGAAAGGTTGTTTTTGTGATTCGAACGCATGGCGCCCAGGTTGCAATGGAGCAAAATTGCATATTATAAACTACGGAAGACAACTGATTCCCTGGATGTTGTGTCTTTAGTGATCTGCAATTGTTTCTGCATATGTTTCCTAGTTGATTTCTGTTCTTGCACACATTCATGCTCACATACAAAATGATAGACACATATTACATCATGTATTGGATTTATTTTTTGCTTCATTTCGGGATTCTAGGGAGTGCTATTTAGTCAGCATAATGATTGTGGTTTATTTTCGTTTTTGTAATAGTATTTTATTTCAAAGCTTGTTGCACGTGACATTGACAAGTAGTTACCTTTTCTCAGTGTGGCAACACTGAGTTAATGTAATCTGAGTGTTGGCACTGAAATTTTATGTGAGAGGTTGCAGGTATACATCATTTGTTGGTTTGTTCCCTCTGTTGTCAAGAACACTGCCACTGGTAAAGGTGGAGGAGATATCACAGACCATTGACTCAGAGAACTTCACCGTTCAGAACTCTGTCCTGTTTTCTGGGCCACTTGCCACCACTTCCATTAGCACCAATGCCAAATTTGAAGTCCGAAGTCCCAAGCGTGTTCAGGTTCATTATTTTTCCTTTTCGTGTGTACTTTTTATTGATCATGATTTGTCCCAACAATTTTGGGAACTTGACGAAAGGACCACTAACAAAGCATGACAAACAGTTACGTTATTTCCAAAGTATAATAATGTTGGGATTTTTCCATCAGTATTATTCATACTTTTGTGCATGTAATCTTTGTGTATGGAATATAGATGTGAAGTGTGTTTATCAGGCAGACCTATAGCAAGCTTTCCTCGGAGTCTTGGAGCCGGGGGGCAGGGTGGGTGGGGGAGTAAAAACTGGAAAGAACAGAGATAGTTTTGAAGCAGAAGGTTTTAAGATTGACCCTCCTTGTTTTCAACTAGCATTTGAAATATGTTAGGATGACTCCGATAATGAACACTGAAGTTGGTTGTCTAATAGCTGTCCGAGAAAGAAGAAAAACTCTGAACATTTGATAATTTCATTTTTAAATCCTTAAAGACCTCCCTCAAAGTTCAGAATTCTGCTTGGTGATTGGTTTCTGGGTAAAATATTATTTTATTAAGTTCAGCAATTTACTTCTCATGCCTTCTTTTTTTTGTCATTCAATTTAGATCAAGTTTGAAGAAGGCATCATTGGTACTCCCCAGTTGACGGACTCCATCGTGTTACCGGAAAATGTTGAATTTCTAGGGCAAAAGATTGACCTCACCCCCTTCAAAGGCTTAATCACCTCTGTCCAAGACACGGCTTCGTCTGTTGCAAAGTCGATCTCCAGTCAACCGCCACTGAAGTTCTCTATCTCCAACAGCAATGCACAATCGTGGTTACTTACCACGTACCTTGATGAAGAACTTCGGATCTCAAGGGGAGATGCAGGCAGTGTATTTGTGCTCCTCAAGGAAGGTAGCTCCCTCTTGACACCTTAAACGAGTTCCGAAAGCGTCTCTCAATCATATGTCTGTGAATGTCCTTTTCTCCCCCTCTCTCAGTGCATGTTGGATTTTCTTGTAATTTTACATGGAGACTGTAATCAAGAAATGCTTGTATCTCACGATGTATTTATTCATGTGAAGAGGATCTTGGATGTTTAAGAAATTGTGTAATGCCAAGTATCAGTTTTTATCAGCACAGATATTGGGTGCACCCACATGCTTCTTCAACCTACAACTAAGCAACAATAAGCATTATAGGTTAAGAAATGCTCAACAAATGAACTGTTGAAGTGCCAGAGACAACTAAGCAGCAGCCACTAACTTTTTATCTGTTGATTAAATATTAGTAACTAGCTTCATTAGAAACTGCAGGGGATACGAATTCCACATCGCTCAGTTAGGGTCTTTCAACTCACCTTATAAGGTGGGTTCCACGCTTAACCCATTAAGAGATTTTTTTCTAAGAGAAAAAAAACAAAGCCGGGTGTCCACGTGGAAAAAATTGGATAATATTTTGACATGGGCTCTGGTAGAGGAGTGGTCCCTTTTCATTTGGCACCGTCTACGGGAATCATAACTTCACCACGTGGCCCCACACGCTAGGGAATTATGTAGGGGATATGAATCTTATATTATCCAGTTAAGATCTTTCAACTCACCTTATAAGATGAGCTCTACTCTCAAACCCACCAAGAGATTTTTTTCTGAGAGAAAAACAAAACTGTGTATGACCACGTGACGAAAATCTGTCAATATTTTGGTGTGGGCTTTGGCAGAAGAGTGGTCCCCTTCAGAGGTTTCTAAACAAATAGAATTATAGATTTTTTGTTAGACTCTAGCTATTCGGGTTCTTTTACATTGCACTTGTGCTTGTGGGTGCCTTTATATTGATCCGAGATATGAACTGGTTCCTTTCGAAGATCTCTCTCTCTCTCTCTCTCTCTCTCACATTCTCTATTTATAATTCTATCTATCTATCTATCGTGGCTCTCTAGGCCGAAGATACAGATATTTTCATGGCTGTAATACAGAGTTGTGCAAGGTTCTGTTTTGTGCCGCCACTTGTGGCAGAAACAATATGTTCGAGTTTCTTGATGATGAAATCAACTGAGTCTATCAGGGTGAAGGACAAGAAGCAGGAAGAAATGCCTTCTTCAAAATGGTAAAAGAAGTATACTTCATGTGTTCATCCACACCAAGCACTTTGGTAAGTACCATTGAGCTAAAGATAGGTATTAGATTTTTTGAAAAAATAATATATATTTCATTATCATATTATTCGTTTGCAATTAAATGGGGCTGATCATTTGAAGAAAATGTTCCATTGTTCATCAATGGAATTTACAACACAAGAATAGATGAGTGCAAACTTCATGGAATACCTCGAGTATCACACCTCGATATTCTTCAGAATTCATTGAAACATAACAATTCAAGAGGCGGCGGAGATCCTTTGGCTCGTAGATCCGGTTTGCCATTATCATCTCTACAATGGACTCTCTGAAATCCTCTCTGGGATCATAGGAAGACTTTTCCACTGCCACCATAACTATAAACTTGGTACCTTCCCTTCTCTCCCTCCTCCACTCTTCATTTTCTCTTGTCTCTTGCCTTTCTCTAATCATTTGGTCCAGCCTCTCTTGGACCATGGCATGTGCAAGGCTCGAGATTGTCGCGAACCTGTTGGAGTTTGAGCTTTCGGCTTCCTCAGAGGAAGAGACACTATGCCTACAAGTGCAACACAAGGCCCTGCATCCCTTTAGTTGTTGAAGCCTCTGCCTCTTGAGTTCTCTGCAGCCTCGCATTATCAGGTACTAGCACTGAGCTTTGAAGGAGAATGTGTGCAAAAAAAATCATTTATGCACAAATTCGGAAAGTTGGTCGGGCGAATCATAATTGTGTCTGAAATTTTAAACACTCAATGTGTAACTCAAGGGGGAAAGTGTGGGTTGGAGGAGGAAGATTTGAAGACAAATGGGGGCACATATGGTTTTGTTTATTGAGCTAGTGATTATGATGATGAGCTTAACATCTTTAGTTCCCTTTATTGGTGGGATTAGGTGGCATCTGCTTGAGAGAGTGGCTTTGGGTAGTAGTTTAAAGATGAGAGAGAGAGAGAGAGAGAGAGAGAGAGAGAGAGAGAGAGAGAGAAAGAAAGAGAGAGAGAGACCCGCTTTATTATTATTTTTATTATTTGGCCAATTTTAAAAAAATAAACTTAATTTATTTTAATTGAGATTTTATTGTAAAGTTTGTGTTCAAAATTATATGTATATATCAGATAATGATCATAAACAATTATTAAAACAAAGGAAAAAGAATAGAATAAATGAAAAAGACAGTAGAACCATTAGAATGAAAGAGAAAAAAATGAAGGAAAGAAGTTGTTGAAGAAACTGGTATATGTATTTTTTTTTTCAGAGAGAGAGAGAGAGAGAGAGAGGGGAAAAGCACTCTAAAATCGAGTATGTATGTGATTTTTGTTCATTGCTAATTTTGAGATTTTAGTATGTGGATATATATGTGAGTGGATATGTATATATTATGAATTATATAATTAAAGAATAAGAAGGAAAGAGAAGGAAAGAAGCAGTACCAAAAAAAAGAAAAAGAAAAAGAAAAAAGAAGAGAAGAGAAAAGAAAAGCAAAGCAAAGAAAGAAATAGTATAACCATAAGGGTCTGGAGAGAGAGAGAGAGAGAGAGAGAGAGAGAGAGAGAGACTTTGGTGGGTACTTTTAATTGCTTTATGTCTTTGAATATTAATCAAACTTCATTACCCAAAAAAAATATTAATCAAACTTGGATGCTGATAAGTATTTTACTTTTTGGTTCAGATCGAGTTTGTGCAAATATATATATATATATATATATATATATGTATTATACATGATAGTGTTTAATTATAACCGTTGTTGGAGCTTTTAGATTTTAATTATTCAATTAATTTAGTTTGATGTTTGGTTATATTTTTTGCTAAGTTTATTTAAGCAATACACATAAAATGTACAGTAGTAAGAATTGTAGGTGAACTTGGAACAAGAGAGCTTAGAGACAAATATGGCCACAATAGTTTTATTTTGATCTAGTGTGATCAAGCTTATTAAATTAGTTTACATATTAAGTAGATTCTACTTCGGGTGAGTTTAGTGTGTGGTCTTAGTTATGATAAGTTGTGGGAATATAAAACTAAGAAAAGAAAAGAAAAGAAAAGAACAACACTGAGGAAGCCCCTCTGTTAATGATTACAAATAGGACATCTAATCTTATGTAGTAAGCTTATTTTTTTATTGTTCAATCTAGTTATATTTTACTCAATCAGACAAGCTTTTAACTTTGAGAATCTCTATTTCCTATGTTTTTCAACTTGTAGAATATGGTTTTGGAGTTAATTTTGACAATAGAATAATGAATTAAAATTAGTGATTAAAAATTGGTAAGATGACCATGTTCTACAAAAATCTAACCCTGATTTTCGTGAAATGTTAGTATCTTATTATTTGGACTGTGATCAATACATATGTACAGTTTGATCGAGTATTTAGAGGTTAAATTCCTAATATTTGATTGATTATATCATTATTAATTATAGCACTTGATTATGGTAAACTAGGTTTAGAGAAGATAATGAGTTCATTTAAAGAATAATTTTATGGTAAACTCTTTATATTGAGTTGATGTATCTTTTCATCTTATAAAAAGCTTAAGTTACATGTCCAGCAATACTTTATATTAAAGTTGTCATATTATTTAGTTGTGTTCATATACGAATATTCTGTTACGATTGCTATGGATTCATTGTGATATTTCTCTTATTGTCTGAATTCAAATATTTGTAATGAGATATGACCGAGATATTATTGAATAGTGATGTTCATTTCATAAACACGTCCATTAGCTTACATCATAGCATAACATGTGAATGTTGGCCTGAGGTGCCAACACCACCAGATGAAAATGGTTAATATTGGTTTGAGGTGCTGATATGGTTATAACTTATAAGCATATGATTCTTACTCATAAAAGTTGATTTCCGATGCTCACAAGATGTATTGTGGGATACATAGTACATAGCATAGCATGCGCATTTCATACAAATTATCTATGAGATAAAACTATTAGTTGATGTGACACGTACTTATTTATAATAATTATTCATTCTGAGTTGCACCTTCTTCTTCTTTACCTTGATATTGAATATTCATTAAGTTGATAGTTTACACCCACAGTGGCTTCAAATGCCATTAATTAGGTGTCTTCTCTAATTTTCTTGCTGAAGTTTGAGCAGGCAGACAAAATTTGTTGCTGGTGAAGTAGGGTGACTTTAGTTGTGAATTTGGTGCTGAATTGGTATCATTACTCAACCATCAAATTCCAACTCTGAACCACAATCCCTTGCCTTCTATAGACTTCCCCATGCTGGAATCAACTTTCTAGCTATGTTTTGTAGCTTTTACTCATTCCCCATGACCCTAAAATACAGAAAGGAATAAGGAATATGCACACAGAAAAAAGAAAAAAAGAAAAGAAAAGAGAAAAACAAAGAAAGTGATAATATATATATGCCTATTCCAATCGATCAGGGAGAATAATCCAGAATAAGATCATGGAGAGTATCCTACTTTTAAAATTCTCTGCATGGACAGGGAGCATAAACAAGATAAACAAAAACAAGGAGGACCAAGTTGTTTGGCATGTGGAGATCTTCGTTAGTGTCCCACGGTGGATTACTTTATTTCATTTGTGAAGAAAACATGATTGTCTCATTCTTTTGATGCAGTAATGTATTGTTTTTGTTGGCAATTACTTGTGAATCAAGCATGGGTCTTGTAATGATCAATGCTAAAAAGATAATGTTGGTGTTTGGCATTGCTGAAATTAGAAATTTATAAATTGTATCTTGTAATAGAAGTTGTGAGTGTTTTGTAAATATTATAACTTGTAGTTAAAATAATAGAAAAAGTAATTATAAGTTGTAGCAGAAGTTGTGAGTATTCGGAAAAATTTATAACTTATAACTAAAATTAGTAACAGAAAGTTAAAAACTATTAACAATAACTTTGCCAAGCACCCAGAATAAACTCTAGCAAACTCTTTCTTGATAATCATATGCAGTAGATGCTACCAAAATAAATAAATAAATTTTTACAACTTTCGGAGGAAAAATCCGTCAAAAGAGAACAATTTGGCCAGGATGTGAAAGAAAGATTAGTTTTGTTGTGAAGTGTTGATCGTTAGGCTTGCGAAGAGGCGTGCATATGCGGACCAATTCTTTCTTCAAAATTTACTCTTTCTTCAAGGAAGGGAGTGAGGGTTTGAACTGGAATATGAAGGGTCAGATGAAACTATATTCATCTAAGCAAAGTTGGACCAAAATTAATAGAGCTCTGTGTTGTAAGGGCGAAGCTAAAATCTCTCCTATAGCTGAACTCAACTCAATTGAGAAAATACAAAGATTTAGGGCCCGTTTGGAACAATTTTCCGAAACCTGTTTATGAAGAATTCTGTTTTGAAAAAATTAAAAACTCGTTTGGTGGCACTTTCGAAAAAATCATATTCAGAAAAACAGAAAATACTTAGTTAAAAAATAAGGCGTTTTTGAAAACAGCTAAATGATATTTTCAGTTTTTTGCTTTATTTTTTTGGTTCATTTGTCAGGCGACCAACACGCAGGTGGTCGTCGTCGTTCTTCTCAGCCTCTCAGGCAGTCGTCATCGTGGTTGTCGTCGTTCGTCGACGTCTTCGCTCGTCTCAAGTGCTCATTGTTGTCGTTCGTCTTAGGCGCTCGTCGTCGTTCATCTCAACCTCTCAGGCGCTCGTCTTCGTCGTGGTCATCGTTCGGTTGTCGCAGGCGGTCTCTCAGATTTTGAGTTAGGACAGTTAGGATTAGAGTTTGTAAAAATAGTACACTAAATATAAATTTTTTTTTTTAATATTATAAAATTATTTTTAAAATTTATTTTTACAAAACAATTTTCAAATGACACTTTTAGAAAACACAACCAAACGGGCTCTTAATCTTTTAGCATAGGGTGCTTGCTTTAATTCGATTTAGAATATATGTATAAAATTACTTGGCTATCTGCTTATACGGGGAGTTCGATTCAATTAACTACTTCCTAGTTCTTACTTCTGCCAAGAGAGATGCAAATTCTTCTTAATCTATTCCTTGCTAATAATAGTGAGAGGTAGTTGATCTTAATCAACTAGTTAGTTGCTCGGTTCAATGCAGGTCAAATTAAACCGGTTTCAGACAAAAATAAAATGCACGCTTTACTAATATTTTCTAAAATTAGAATAGAAAATGATTTGTTTCTTCTAATGCAAGGGAGAGATGATGGATAACAAAATGTGAAAGAATATCCCACTAAGGGAGTGTTGGCAAATACTATTGCTAGTTGCTTTTAATTATAAGTTATAAATTTTTTCAACATAAAATTAGTTTTAGATTCTTAAAGTAGCGTTGGTTTTATTTTTCATCAACTATAAAAAATCTTAACGTGCGAAATTCAGTCTTAACGCGCGAGGTTCAGTTGGACCCTAAAACAGATAAATTTATCTGTGCATTTTCAAAATATGTATAAAGTACACATAAATAAATAAATTTATCTGTCTAATTGTACTTGTTTTACTAAACAGATAAATTTATCTATCTTAGCATTTGTTAATACTAGAAAGGAACATATAAATTTATCTATGTAACATTTGTCAATATTAAAAAAGTACAGATAAATTTATCTGTTTAGCAAATTGTACTTATTTCACGAAATAGATAAATTTATCTATCTAAAACTTATATTTGTTTGAAAGAACAGATAAATTTATCTGTCTAACTTTTTTGGAACGACAGATAAATTTATCTGTATGCATTACATATAAATTTATCTGTATGCATTACATATAAATTTATCTGTTTGTGTTAATTTTATTTATGTTGTAGCTAATTGGATCTCGCGCGTTAAAAATTTTGTTGATTGACATTGCGCGTTTAAATTTATTTTTTTAGACTTTTGACTGAAAGTTTCTTTTTTTAAACACTCATAACTTCTACTACACTTTTAACTATTTTTTTTATATTTTAACTATAAATTATAATTTTTATCAAATACTTACAATTTTTATTACAAATAATAATTTATAAACTACTAATAATAACTTTAGCAAACACCACCTACTAGCACACTATGATTTAAGGATTCACAGTCGCATAAACAACCAACTAGGCTAATTACCACCTTTTTCAAGGGATCTTGACTTTCATTAGAGAGCGACAAATTGCAAAGAGAGAGAGAGAGAGGTTGCATTCATGAGATTGGGCCTTCAGCCCAAAACTGTGGGCAGTGATCAACCCCAGGGCCCACTTGTTTGATAAGTATCACCAAGACACCAACCCCACTCTACCTAGTGATCAAACTGAAGGGATCAAAATACAACTTTAGAATATACTTCTCCTTCTCCTCTCTCAGTTTCACATCTAACACCCCCCAGGCCCCCACCAACCAAAGGAAGGTGGCAAGTTTGGTGAAGTACAAATTAAAAATGATTTGATGCTTTTTGAATAATTTATAGGATAAATTTTACTGATTACTCTTGAAATTTCTGACAAAAATAGAAATTTTTTTATCATTTTAAAAATTACACTAACACCCTCTCATGTTTAATTTTAACATCAAATAGATCATAACCGTTATAATTTCCGGGGGTTAGGACGCTGGGGTGTGGGGGGCCGAGGGTTTTGAGCGTAGATGACAGTTTTAAGGGCGATTTTGTGATTTTCGTTAAATTGAACGAAAATTATTACGGTTGAAATTTTTTTGATGTTAAAATCAAATTTGATGGAGTGTTAGTACAATTTTTGAAACCACGTGGAGAGTTTCTATTTTTGTCAGAAATCTCAAGAGGTCAGTGAAATTTACCCTAATTTATATTGTTTTGAATTATGCTAATCATTGTTTACTGGATAATAATAATAATAATAATAATAATAATAATATAAAATTTTAATATTAGTACACTCTAAGATGTGGTTTCACACTTGAACAAACATCAATATATTTTAAGGCACTGTTTGGACTATATAAAAAACTAGTTTTTTTATATAAAAAATTAGCTTTGAAGTTATGCCGTTTGGTTTTTCTAAAAAGCTAACTAGTTTTTTTTAATTTATTTTTTCAATAAAAAATCTTATATACATCTCAAAAATACTAACTCTTTTTAGAGTAAAATGACAATAATATCTTCAATTAAAAAATTAATTTTATTCTCAATAAAAAAAAAATTATACCAATATCCCAAATACTATAACTTAGAAAGAAAAATAATTTTAACAAAAAATTTAAAAAAAAACTACCTTAAAAAAATTATCTCAAGCACTCTAACTTTTATTTTAAAAAAAATTAATATTATTAAAAGTCAAAAGTTTTTTTTAAGACATTTCAAATAGGGGTTAATAGAGATAAGTGTATTATTTATTTATTATTTAACGCATAGTGGGATAAATTATTCAGTAAATAAGAAACATCATATTAACATGTTGATATAATATGTTCAATACCTTCAACAACTACATATGAGTGTTATATATTAATAATTTAGAGAATAACCTTGTATTAGGAATAATAATTACTAAATACCATATTAATCTTACATTAAAATAGCCCTCTATTAATCTTACATTAAAATAACATAGGGCATATATATAAATTGAACATGCTGTGTCAGTAAACTGCGAGAGTTTTTAACATTATTAAAATTAATAGTTTATAAATTGAAGTTTGTAGTAAAAATTGTGAGTATTTGATAAATATATTAATTTATAGTTAAAATTTAAAAAAATTATAATAAAAATTTTAAGTATTAAAAAATATATAATTTATTATAAAAATTAATAACAAAAAGACCAAACACCCGCACTTGTTTATGGAGGTTTAAATTTTCTTGACTATTAAATAATTTCTCTCGCTCGTAATTAGTATTTTTTTAAATATTAGTAAGTTTCCTAAAATACCCTTTAATCTCATAGCCATAGGCATTTTTTTACGAGCGGAGAGACCGAGGCTAAGGACGACTTTGCCCTAATAACACTCCACTCGTGAGCGAGTGAGAGAGAACAGCAAAAACCAAGGCCTGAAGAAACTCTCCGAGAGATCTGAGCTTTTTTGGTGCCCGTTTGATCAATGGCGTCTGCGTTGGTAGCCAACGGCGATATCGCCGCCGGAAAGTCTTCGTCTCCGATTACCGGCCGGTTCGCTTCCGTGTACAGCGAGGTGCAGAACAGCCGACTCGATCACGTTCTTCCTCTCCCTTCCGTCCTCAAAAAGCCCTTCAAGATCGTCGACGGCCCTCCTAGCTCCGCTGCCGGCAATCCAGGTCATCATTCTATATACACGTGTACATGCATATGTGTCTATCACCTGTATGGATTGACTATTTGTGTCTTGTATTAGTAGATATATACAGAATGATTGATTGATGAAAGCATTGTCCGATCTCTGAAGTAAATCCATAAAAAAATGAATCTTTCATAAACTGTGCCATATGGAACTATTTTGTTTAGTTTAGCTGAGTTTGAGGATTAAATCGAAATGTAGGTTTATGGTTCTGATTGTGAGTTGGTGTTTCAGATGAGATCGCGAAGCTCTTTCCTTCTCTGTTCGGGCAACCGTCGGGTACGTTGGTACCGTGCGAATTGGGCGAGTTTCCGGCAGGTCAGAGCTTGAAAATCGGAGTGGTTTTGTCTGGAGGCCAAGCCCCTGGAGGACACAATGTGATTTCTGGAATTTTCGGTTAGTGCTTCATGTTTTGATGGGCTGCATATATTGGAATCTTATTAGATTTGATTAATTACTGAACTCGGCTTTCATTTCTGGTTTTGAATGTGTTTGTGTGTGATAGATTACTTGCAAAGTCGGTGCAGAGGAAGCACAGTGTATGGGTTCAAGGGTGGACCAGCTGGGATCATGAAGTGCAAATATGTGGTGCTCACCCCAGAGTACATTTACCCATACAGAAATCAGGTCAAAATTGTTTGACTGAAAGTTGTAAACTTCTATAGTAAATTAGCATGTTTTTTTCAAATGCAATAGCAGCAATACCATATATTACTTATTAGCTTAGGCCTTAGCGTTCAAGAATTTTGGTAGAACTAATGGCCATATGCTTTCATGAAAGCTATAGGTGTGAAACTTGCATGGGAAGGTATTATGCATTTGGTTTCTAAAGATGTGTATGTGGTGAAACTAAGGCTCCATCTGGTAACATTTAAATGTTTCATATTTCTGCAACATCATTCTGGCAATTGTAGTACTCAATTTCATGATTCTACCACCCAATTTCATGATTCTACCCTTTGTGGTAGAATCTAGGACCGTGGATTTTGATTTGGGGTGTGGATCTTAAGTATAGGTATTTTCCTCGTGCATATTTGAAGTCCTTAGATTTTTAAAACATTGTTTTGTATAAGTAAACATTGTTTAGACACCAAAAATAATATAATGGACTTGGAATATTTTAGAATGAATCTTTGTAATTGGATAAAGGGTTTTGAATTTCAAAATTAATTTAGAGAGGGAAACCATGTAACATGCAGAAACAGTATTTTTGTTACCTATGATATCTATACTCTACAAACCTATGTTTGAAGAACACATATCGATACACGTGCATGTATATATCTGTATGTATATCTGTGTCCATATGTGTATGCGCCTCTGTGAGTATATATGCAGACATATAATTTTTTGTAGACTAGGGATGAGAGAAAGGGAGAAATCACGGGATGGAACTGGGTTGTTGTGAGGGTTAGTTTTGACTTGTCAAGAATGGAAGGGCTGATGGTGGGAGGGATTTGGGAAATAATACGTGAAGACGTTGTTTGATCTCCACAAACCACAGATCATTAAAATATGGGTACTGATTTGCCAGAGGCTCGAATCCAAATAGGAAATAGTAATCCTAGCAAGAAGGGTGCATACAGGCTTGGGATTCCAAATTCACATTGCCCAAACCCACAAATCCAAATGTAGCCACACAATGTGTTTGGTGGCGTAGAGTTTGCACCTTGGAATTTGAATTAGTGTTGAAAATGCTTCAAAATTCTGAAAAAAAAAAAGATTGCTTCAAATTCCAAATTGAAGGCACGAATTGTACACTGCCAAATACAGAATTATGTAATGATCAAAGGAAAAAAACAGAATTATGTGCGATTCAAGTGCAGTCATGCAAAATCAAAAGGCACTTGTAGGATTTCCTGTTTTCTTAGAATATTAGTGAAATGCCTTTACAATCTTACCATTAATGGGGCAAGTAGGGAAAAACACTGTACTTTTTAAATGAGACTGCTTTCCATTTGAGTGAAAAAATTAAAGCACAATGCATGATCTTGAAGAACATTATAAGAGTGAGAAGGAAGTGAGCTCCTCCAAATCAATAAGACGAGTGATTTCTGATATTTTTTTTTTCAGGGTGGCTTTGATATGATCTGCAGTGGCAGAGACAAGATTGAAACTCCAGAGCAGGTGATCCTCTTTAGCGAGTTCTCAAGAAATTTTGCAGTTACTTATCATTTCAACTTTAACCAAAATAGATGTACAATTGCAGATGTGATTCTTTCTGTTATTTTCAAAGGTTAGATTCTGATTACATGGACATTGATTTCAGTTTAAGCAAGCTGAAGAAACTGCAAGGAAGCTTGATTTGGATGGGCTTGTTGTAATTGGTGGAGATGATTCAAACACAAATGCTTGCCTCCTTGCCGAAAACTTTAGGTGAATTATTCATTTTGCATAAAAGAAATGTGATTGGCTCTTCTAGTGTTGTATGTGCTTTTGGACCAAACTTTTATGGTATTTGGATCCTCATTTAGCGGCAGTTTCTGTAGTGCTTATTCAATTTTGTATCCCAGTCTTTTATTCTAATGTTATTTATTGTATCATGCTACTCAGGAGTAAAAATATGAAAACTCGGGTGATTGGATGCCCGAAGACAATTGATGGTGACCTAAAATCCAAAGAGGTTCCAGCAAGTTTTGGATTTGATACTGCATGCAAGGTGAACCTAGCAATACCATTGAGCAACACATTTCTAATTTTATATGCTTTAATATTTCATTTATAGTTGCCTTAATGTAATCAACTGAAACAACAAAAACTTCATCCATTTTAAATTATCAGAATTAGCACTGCCATTCATTAGTTTAGTCAAAGTTTTGAGCATCTTCTAGCTTCGTCTTTCTTGTTGGTAACTAGTAAATCATTTTTTGTCTTCATCCTAAACCCTGGGCATTCCTAATATTTATCCATCTTTTTCTCTATCCTTTGACATCACTTTTAGCTTCTGTTGTTGGATTCAATGCTTGCAAGAATGAGGTGATTAACTTTGGGAAGGCAAATGCTAATTTTTGTTTTAGTTCACTTCTATAATTTATTTCTCTTAGAAAGTAAAGACATCAAGTCAGTATAAATGTGTTTTCTCTTTGACCTTCTGAATTTTTCTTTTGTTGATGCTAGGGTTCCTCTTTTCTATGGAACATTATTATTAGCTCCATACTGATCATCGATGTCATTGGGAACTGAGTCTCCACACAAATGGCAAAATGATAATTCTCTGGGCCTTCTGATTTTGCAGATATATTCAGAAATGATAGGAAATGTTATGACCGATGCTCGTTCAACTGGAAAATACTACCATTGTAAGTACTCATGGCATTGAATTTGAATTAGCAGACGCATCTTCATCATATGCCCTTTAATCTGTACTGCAATTTTTTGGCTGTTCATTTTCTGCACAGTACATATAGCATGGTAGATGTAATCAGATTTTTTTGAGTCCACTATCATCCTGATTTGGTTGTTCTTTTTCTAGGTTCATCTTAATTTCTAAGTTGCGTAATAAAAGCTCTTTAGCATTGTGGACAGATGCACACGTCCTAATGTCTAAGTGCAAATCATATGCTGTTGTTTAGCTGTCAATTAACGTCTACTAAACTTCCAGAAAGCTTTATGCGTACTGTATCTGTATTGAATTATTCAAAGCTTCTTTAACCATTCTGGTTTGTCTGGGTCGTGATTTTTTTCTTCTCCTCTTTTTTTTCTTGTCTAGCCAGTCTTGTATCTCGAAATTCTTATGTAACCATGGTTCATTACAAGAATATAGGTTTTTGATTATTAATGTTTTGTACGAGCCTTCACGAAATTCCCTTCAACTCCAACAGTTACATGCCTACCAATATATGTATTTTGGCATATGGGTAGTAAGCACTGGATTTTTTATTTTTCAACAAGAGTTCTCTTTATTTCAACTTTCTTTCCATTTTTGTTTGAAACTTACATGGCAATTAAATGTTCTACCTGTTTGCAGTTGTACGGCTGATGGGGCGTGCTGCGTCACACATTACATTGGAGTGTGCTTTACAAACTCATCCCAATATCACTCTTATTGGTGAAGAGGTACATGCTCCTCTATTCATTACACCATTTTCAGATGATTTACTCCATTCATCTGTATAATTATGGAAAACTTAAAATCATTTGTCGTTATTTTTGGATTTACTGAATTCTACAATTGATAAAAGGCTATGTTTTGCCACTTTAAATAGGCTTGAAATTGTTTTTTCTATTTGTTTTTAGGTCATGCTTTATCACGAATTCATGCAGTAACTAATATTTTATTTGGAATCTGCAAACAATTTCATGGGATTGGCTCATATTTTGTCAAGAAATAAGGTTTTACAATTTTAATTTCCATCTTAGCCCCATTATCCTCTTTTGCTAATGAAGATTTCCTATGAGGTGTTTTCTCATGCTAAACTCTATGAAGGCACCGCCAATTTGGTACCTCCTGCATTCCACTCTTCAAATCATGTGGCTGAAACTCTCTAAGATGGTTTAGAGCTATTTCCAAAAGTGATGGAACTTTATGAATTCTCCAAAAGAGAAGTCAACTTGAGAACTCTGATGTTTCTGTGGAAGTAGTATTTTAGAGTTTGTGTGACCCACTAGCTAGGGGAACTTTAACAGATGCCCCCAACAAAAATAGGAGGTGCTTATGTAACATGCTAAGACAGGCCCAGAAGCATTTCTGTGAAGATTTATCAGGGATACGGGTAGGGAAAGCCTACACCTATCACAAAGCAAGCAACTAGGAAATGGATTCTGCCAAGCAAAGAAACGGAGGCCCTCAACTGATTCTTTGTAATCAATAGAGTTCTGTTAATTGGGTCTGCTCTTGAAAGTTGGTATGACCGAATGAGTTATTGAATTAGGAGAGAGTTAGATGTAGCATCATCAGTGTTTCATATTAGCATATATCTTTTTGGAATTGAAGTTGCTATAGTAGACTTTGAGCAGGTTGTGTGAGAGGATCCAGTCGCATATTGAATTGCAAAGATTTCAACTCAATAGATGACATTCTATGACCTTTCACATTGCTATAGATATTGAAGGATGTTCAATGATTTGTCTGAAATATTCTGTTGGTCAAGGATGTGCAGTGGTTTGTGTGAAACTTGAAATACCTGCAACTTATAGTAGTTTATTGACTTAGACAGACTTCCCGTATTGTGTTTTACAAAGTTATACCTTGTTACAGGTGGCTGCAAAGAAGCAGACTTTGAAAAATGTAACAGATTACATTGCCAATGTGATATGCAAACGTGCAGAACTTGGTTATAATTATGGTGTGATACTTATACCTGAAGGCCTTATTGATTTCATTCCTGAGGTAAATTCTGAATCATGAGAATTACTATTACTTTTATTATCTGATTGTGCTGCTATGTGTTGATATGTTAATCCATGTGATTATTGACTGTTAATTGGTTTTGTAATTTTATTTTTTAATTGCAGGTGCAGCAGCTCATTGCAGAACTTAATGAAATTTTGGCCCATGAGGTTGTAGATGAAGGTGGTCTGTGGAAACAGAAACTTAAAGAGGAATGTCTGCAACTTTTTGAATTTTTACCTCCAGTAATTCAGGAACAATTGATGCTTGAGAGAGATCCACATGGCAATGTCCAGGTGCTTACATATATCCCTGTTTCAGTGTCTGATTTCTCTGCTTTGTGCTTTTCAGGCAATATAGTTATGATTACTGTTCCAGGTTGCAAAAATTGAAACAGAGAAAATGCTTATTCAAATGGTTGAAACTGAGTTGGAGCATAGGAAGCAGAGGGGTTTATATAAATGCCAATTCAAAGGGCAATCCCACTTTTTCGGGTATGTTCATCTCTGCCTATAGCTGCCTTTGTCCAGAATATGCTGGGTATTATCGATGATGTGATATTTTTGTACATTTGGTTCTCGAGCTTGGCTAACCCATCCTTTAATTAATTTTGGGTTTGGTTGAAGCCTTTGAGTGGGGTTTTGATGTATGGATGATGTAATTTCTTTTGTAAACAGGTTGCACACTTGTACCCCCTGGTGCTATTTCTGATATACTTTATTTATTAAAAAAGAGATGTGTTTTACTTTTTTGGTGTGAGGATTATTGTTGATCTGAATCCAGTGATTTATGTTCACTAAGAAATTATTTCTCGGGAGAAATTATGTGGCTGATCGTGTTTGCTATGTCATTTCACCACGCAGTTATGAAGGGAGGTGTGGTTTGCCATCTAATTTCGATGCCACATACTGTAATGCATTGGGTTATGCTGCTGGAGTTCTCCTTCAATGTGGAAAAACTGGGTTGATATCGTCGGTTTGTGATTCAATTTTCATCTCCTTGCTAATTTTGTTCCAAGTTATTCTTGGTAGATATGTTTGTAAGATTTTCTTGTCAAAATATACTGAATGTATCAACTCATTAACAGTAGATTTTAATGACAATAAACAGATAATTGCGTACCCGCATTCAACTATTCAAAGATATTAAGCAATTTATGGATAGAGAAAACAGATAATTTCACTAGTATGTAACTAATATTTGTAGGTGACTGGGTGACAATCACTATTACTACTAAACTCCACCTACCAGTTCTAATGGGCTTTAGCAAATATCGGTCAAAATCCCGCGCGTAGTAGAGCTCTACAGATATTACCAATACCCAATCAAATAATCAAAATATAATCATTGTACTTGTACAAAACCATTAGATTGTTAGGACACCCTATTGAGATCACGCTCATTAATATGAGTTTTGTTAAACAACAAATATTATGAGCTATAAAGTGCAGAATTTCACTGTTCACCCGCTGACATATATAGTGAAGCCCAAGACTTCAAAATGATAAAGTAATAAACAGTTTCATACAGTCTGTTAATGAACTCCATTAACCCATAAACAAAAAAATGAAACGCAGGGTGAGAGTTTTTGTATTGACAAGTTGTAACTGAACCAACAAAATTGGGATTAGCCAACTCTGAAGTTCCATAGTTGTATCAAAAACAAAATCCCAACTCTCTAAATTGTAAAATATCTTCTTTTTTTAAAAAAAAAAAAAGATTTTTGTTTCGGCTGTATTCAGCCTTTGCAAGGAGCAAGCTGAATATGCTGAACTTGAGCAATAAACCGGAAGGCTCACGTCTTTCCGAGGCCAGCCAAAGGGTTTGGAGTTGGGTCCTACGCCTAAATTGTATCCGCTTGGGCTCTTACAAGTTATAAGGTAGTAATGAGTTTCACGCATCTAAGTCCGGCCTGTGGGTGGTTAAGAAGATTGGCCGTCCAAGTTCTGCATCTAATTATTTCCTGCACCTCTATTTCTTGTGGTCATTTCTCGTAACAACTTTGATATCACAAATAAAATGTTCATATCATTGTATCTAATTAATAATAGTTTATTGTAATGATATTAAACAAATAATTGGGTACTTGTATTGAAGGATATTGATAAATTCCAAGAAACCCTATATCTTGATAGTTGTGGAGAAAATGAGATTGTAGTGAACAACACCTAATTTTCTATGCGCAAGTCAACAAGATTTCAGAAGCATATGTAACTAATATCTGTAGTTGATTGGGCAACAACCACTAACCCTTATTCCAAATCTACTAGGAAGGCCACCTATCATAAGGCCTTGGGGTTAGAGTACTTTGAGTTCAAACTTTTATGCATACTGTAACTTTGCAAAAGCAATACCCAAAATACTCAATCAAACAGTCAAAACATAATTACTATGGTAATATGAAACCGCTAGATTTTTAGGACAAATTTTGAGATCATAGCTTGAGTTTTATTAACCAACAATTTTGTATATGGAAGTCCAAAATTCCCATAATGTTTGTATCCCTTAGCCTAGTCATTTTAGATTTCTATTGATAACCTATTGTACTTTTAAGGCCCTGTTTGGTAATATTTATGTTTATTGTTTTCTGTTTTTATTTTTAATTTTTTGAAAACTATAAATAAAAACATGTTTGATAATTATTTTTGTTTTCAAAAAAAATATAAAAAGTTTTTAGAATTTACTAAATTTTTAAAAACAGAAAAAATGTGTTTTTACTTATTTTGTAAATAAATTTTTAATCTATTTTTTTTCCACTACTTCTGACTACCACTTTCGGGCATCCCCTATGACCGCTGCCACTAGTTCCCACTATATTTGGCCACACGAATACCATTCGACCACCGCCTCCCGACACCACATTTGGCCCCCACCTTCAACCACCATATACGGTCACCACCTTCAACCACCACCTCCGACCATCATATACGGTCATCACCTTCAACCACTACCTCCAACTACCACTTCTGTCACGATTGCTATTTCTTGCTATCATCTCAAGTTAACACTTTCGGCTAACACTTCGGGTCACTCCCATTTCTACCACTACATTTGTTCACAACCTTCAATATGCATATCACTTTTTAAACATTTATGTACCAAACATGTTTTTATTTTATTTTTCTATAAAAATAAATAAAAATATATTTTTTATTTATCATAAACAGAAAACAGAAAACAGAAAATTATAAACGTGACCAACAGGTCTTTTAGAGTTAAGGCTTTTGTTTCCTTCTATTTGACACTAAAAATTGGCATAGCTCAATAATCTATAATTTTCATGGAATATTTTTGAATGTTGCTCCAGGTAGGGAATTTAGCTGCTCCTGTTGAAGAATGGACTGTAGGTGGAACAGCATTGACTTCATTAATGGATGTGGAGAGGAGGCATGGTATGATCACTCCCGATCCATATGTTCTCATCATATCATGCACGCACCTTCTTGCAGTATATCTTTCTTTGCTTTAACATTTATCTTGTGCCTGTCCTTGGTGTAGCCATTTAATCTCGGTAAAGAATGCTGGCAGAACATATTCCCTACCTCTTTTCTTCTAAAACAGCATATGCCTTCAGATAGATAGTATGTTGTATTATATATGCCTGTAATTTTAAGTAACTCAATATTGGTAGTTGTCTGAAAATAAAATGGATGGACAAATGCTCAAAGCCATGCTTTATACTACGGTAAATATGGATTTCATACAACAGAATTTTGCATTCAAGTGGAGTGAGTTTGTTACTTGATATTTCATTTCTGGTATTTTCGCCGAAGTATATATTTTTTAAAATCTGTTATTATCCAGGTAAATTTAAGCCAGTGATAAAGAAGGCAATGGTTGAGCTTGAAGGTAAGAATTCTTTTTGTGCTCCCTTCCTGTGCCTTTTTTCCCCTTCAACCAGATGTAATTATTTTCTCCTTGGGAACATTTATTTGCATAATAGTTAACTTTAATCTCTGAGCTTGAACTTTTATCAATCTTGTGCCAACCACTAATTTAATTTGAAATGGTGAATGATTCAGGTGCTCCATTCCAGAAATTTGCATCCATGAGAGAGGAGTGGGCCCTTAACAACCGATACATTAGTCCTGGTATGCTCTGAATTATGCTTCGAGTCCTAGCATCTTTTCATTCTAATGGACCTTCGTAGTTGGATTTGGTCTTGTTTCCTGAACAAGTTCAGGATCCAAAAGGGCAAAGCAATGAGTTTTTCCCTCTTATTGGTTTTCTTTTAATCGGACAACTTGGTAACTTGGCTTTTAGTTAGATTTTTTTTGTTTTAAGTCACTTTAAGCCAAATAAGCAAAAAAATCGATTAGTGAATTTAGGGGTAGCTTAAAGGTTAAAAGTTTATTTGGCTTAAAATGACCTCAAGTCAAAAGGCAACAAGGCAATAAGCCAAAAAGTTTCAAGTCAAAAAGAAGTTATACATATATTTTTTATTTTCACATAATTTTATACTCAATATAGACCTTGTTTGATAAATCTCGACAAATATGTTTTTAAAATATATTTTTTAATAAAATATTTATGTGTATAATAAACGTTATGACATTTTAAAACATGTATAAAAGTATTTTAGGTTAATAAATAAAAAGACAAAAAGGTTAAAAGCCAATAAACAAAAAGGCAAAAAGTTGAGATTGTCAAACAGGGAGATGCCTTTTGGGCTTTAAGCGAAAATGCTTTAAGCCCGGGTTTAAGTCGGGAGCCGAATGAATAAGTAAATTGCTTTATCAAAACTTACCTCCCCCCCTTCCAGATGCCATTTAAAAACTTACACTTTGGTAACCTTTATTTTATAGGTCCTATTCAATTTATTGGCCCAGTATCAGATAAAGTTAATCACACCCTACTGTTAGAACTTGGAGCTCAGGCTTATTAGCTGCCTACTTAGATGCAATTTCTTATTCCCCGGGGAAATGCGACAATAAAACCGAGTTCTGCTGCTTCCTTGGAGATCTTCAATTCGGAATAATTCAACTTTTCTGTTCTTCCTTTTAATTCCTTTGTTCTATTTTATTTTTGTTTTAGGTTACTCTATTTAGGATGGTTCTAGTTAGCTTGACTACGTTTGTGAGACTTCTTTTTGAAGTATGATCGTGCGGGATAATCTGGGCTTGCACCATTAGGTGCATAATCCAGAAGCTGCTTCTTCTGTTTTAGACTTCTCTTTGTTTGCTTCTTTCATTATTAGGGATCTTTTTTTTTTCTGAAAACCATTATTAGTGATCTTACTTCAAATGAGTTGAGCCATTTTCGTGATGCTTGTCATTACAACTTAAAGCTTTTAATTTGTAGTTCAGCAAAATGTTTAAGAAACTCAAACAAAATGCTTATAGTTTTTCGCTTACGGTATTTTATTCTAAATTAGCAAACATATATACTACTATTTTAGATATAAGATTTCAATTTTGAAGATGTTTAGTGTAGCTAAAATTATGAGTTTATGGATTATAACTAAAAAGATTTAATTATGATTTTAAGCAAAAATTATAAGGGTTTATTCAAGTTATAGGAGTTGTTTGGCCAAGCTTTTTGGATTAGTTTTAGTTTTTTAATATTAATTTTAGTTCTAAGTTATAATTTTTTTCAAACACTTATCATTTTTGTTACAAGTTTTAATTATTTTTTTTTATTTCAGTTTTTTATTAAATATTTATAATTTTTGTTATAAATTACAATTTATAAATTGTTAGTTCTGACAATTTTAACCACCTTCGTAGGTTTATAATTTCAAGGAGTAGAAATTAATTTAAAATTAGAAGTTACAATTAAAAAATTGTAAACACATTTTGATTTTTATATATTTGGAATTTTGTAACTTTTTGTTAAGATATAACTTAAAATGTTGGAAAACAATTTATAAATAAATGAGTTAATTGGGGGGATATTCTTATTTTTATTGCAATCCTCTGAATGAAATGAAAGAAATCGAAGGGATACTTTTTTTCTTGTATCCCTTTAATCTCGGATGGTGTTCAATTTTCTAACAATTTGATGCACCATTCGATTGGGTTTAACCTGATACTAGTGAATGAACTGATGTGAAGAGATTAGCAATTGAACCCTTGGGTAACTTGTGTGCACTCAAATATCTGCTTATTTATTATTTTAGAGCCTTCCTAAATTTAATTCATTCAAAACACAGCCCTTCTTCCTCCAGCCAGCCTTGACCTCGACCACTTGGGAAGGGAGGCTTTTGAAAATAATTGGTTGGTTTTTGGTAACGTTTATGTTTTTTATTTTTATTTTTAAATTTTTTTATAAATTATAAATAAAAATATATTTAGTAATTGTTTTTATTTTTAAAAAATTATAAATGATTTTTCAAAATTTATAAAATTTTTATAAATAAAAAAAATATGTTTTTACTTATTTTGTAAACACGTTCTGATTGTATATTATTTTTTACTACATCTGACTATTACATTCGATTACTGCTTTCGATCACCGCCTTCGACTGTTATATTTGGCTACTTTTTCCGACCATTGTTTCGGTTTTTATCCATCACATTGGACTACACGCTACTTCTTACTATTTTTTCGACTAACACCTTCAATCACAATCACTACATTTTGCTATCATCTTTGGCTAATACTATTGGTCACCACCATCCGGCTACAATCGCAGACCACCTACTCTGATCACCACATTTAACTACTACTTTCGACCACCATCTCTACCTCTTACTATCATTACTGGATAATACATTCAACTACCATATCTGACCATTGTATTCTTCTGTAATCTTCAACTAATACTTTTCAAGTATTTATGTGCTAAATATGTTTTTATTTGTATTTTTTTATAAAATAAATAAAAACATGTTTTTTATTTTTTGTAAACAAAAAGCAGGAAACTATGTTTATTTTATTTGTTTATTTTTGTTTTTAGTGAATTTTTTTATATTGTTTAAGCTCTGCTTGGTTCGACATAAAATATATTACAATGTAAAATGTTTTATATTGTAAAAAAAATATTTCATAATTTAACACTCACAACTCGAGCCTTAAACAAATTCTGTTTTCTACTCAAAAGGCTACTCCAGTACTGATGGTATTTTTTCATCTCTTCCTACATCTTTACTCATTTAATTCAATTCTCTATACAGCTACTGGACTACAAAAATTATATTTATAAGCAAATTCTAAAACTCTAGTATCATATAATTATAAATTTTTATATCACATTGAGTTCTTAGTGAGCATTACATCAATCCAAATGCATATTGATTAAATATAATTATTTAGGTCTATAAAATACAAGACACACACTCAATAATTTTTATCTTGACTTGAATTTTGCAAACTATTTTAAAGATAACTGGTGTCAATATCGATTTGTCGTTATCGCTGATCCGCCACACACAAATCACAATACTCACACCTCTACACCGAGTTGTTCGACACCTATTCGTCGAGGTATCTAATGTCATTCCACCTAATCGTTGAGGTGTATTAGTTGCTAATTATTTATTGAGTAAAGAAATTACCGTTTGACTTGACTCCACTTACAACAAAAATTCATATTGCATTCACTGGTAGTCAATCTTTCACCATTGATTGAACCAAATTGTTTCTGATTGTTCTTGATTATCTACAATCAAATTCGATCACTCTTAATCGATCTCGATTTATACCAAACTTGTCTAATCTCATTTAGCTATTTAGAATTTAAAAATTTCGACGATACTGATGAATCTACAATGTCAAAAAATTTTAACAAACATCTTTCATCTTTTAATTATTTTTCTATATATATAAGTTAATATAACAAAATAATTTCAATGCGTTAATATTAATTATGCAATCACCTTAAATCAAAACTCCTTAACAACGCCAAACCACGCCACCAGTTTCCTATTGCCTTGCAAAAGAAAATTAGCACCCCACCGCTACTTGCGCTGATTCACCAACTCTTTTTTTTTTTTTCCTTCTGTACAATAAAAATCTTTTTAATCTATATTGAATGAGATCAAAAAAAAAATTATACCTTATTTCGATTACCTATCACGGCTTTAAATCATTCACTGTTAGTTCTGATACCACTTGTTGAAATTTAATCAATCAATCTTCGAATTCAATCAGAAACACAACTATGCATACAACGAAAAAAAATCACACAAAAATTTCGTGGTTAAGCACGACTTGCTTATGATTGTGAGTGAGTGAAATAATCTACTATAATTGTAGATATTACAAGTATGAGATCAAAAATATTGTAAAATTCGACACCCACAGCTCGAGTCTTGAAACAAATTCGTTTCTCATTCAAAGGTTACTTCGGTGCTCCTAATATTTTCTCGACCTTTCCTACATTCTATCATTTGATTTAACTTTTTAAATAATTATTAGAATTATAAGTTTCTTTTTATAGACAAGCTTTTAAACTCTAATATCTGTAATTATAAAATCTTATATCACGTTAAGAAGTTCCTGATGGACTTATTATTCCATACCAACCAAATACATACGAATTAAAATATAATTCTATATAGGTACGCATAATATAAGTGACACACTCAACAGGACTCTGAGTTGCTATTTCAAAACTAAAATCTAAAAAGTTAAAGACGAAAAGGATGGCCAAATACCGCCATTGTGTGGATGGAGAGAGAAGGAGAAATTGTTTCTGAACATCCATACAACAGTCTCGTTGAGCAACTGGGTTGCAAGTTCTTTGTGAAAACACCATTTTCCAGTATGACATGTAAATCCAACACAGCTCAAAGGTCAGAAATAAGGAAAGAAACATGTTGAAGTTATGCTGAATTTGCAATCCCACTTTTGAAAGTGCACGCCAAATGAAAATAAGATCTCCTTGAGCAACTTGATTTTAAGTCAAATTTTTTATTTAAAATTGTTTTAAGTTAAATGAATAAAAAATTCATTTAGTGAAACTATATGGGTGATTTTAAGTCAAAAAATATAACTTAAAGTTGTTATAATTTTTTAAAATAAATTTATATTTAATATAGATCTTGTTTGATGGATTTTGACAAGAAAATTTTAAAAATTTATTTTTATAAAAAAGAAACGAACGTGTATAATAAAAATTAAGATATTTCTAAAAAATATGGGAAAAAAGAAAGGTTAAAAGGCTTAAAGCCTTAGAGTCACCAAATAAGGTTTTTTGACTTTTTGAACTTTAAATAAAAAAGCAAAAAACTTAACTTAAAGTTAATTTTCCAAACAAGGCCTAGGGCTTAAAGTATTTGAGAATAGTCAGATTTCATTTTACCCAAGCCCATAATCAAACATTTCGTTTGCCAGCAGGCTTTAAGTTTGTTTTTTTGACTTTAAGTTAAAATTTTAAAAAGTTGATTTGGTTAGAATATAAATAATTTTTAAGTTAAAGGTTTAAAGTTGTTTCAAGCTAAAATGTAAAAATTTTTATTTAAATTTTTTATACTTTTTTAAATTTTATTTTTAGATAATTTTATATTTAATATTGATTTTATTTAATAGATTTTGACGAGCAATTTTTAAAAATATAATTTTTATAAAAAATAGATGCGTATAATAAAAGTTATGATATTTTTAAAAAATATAAAAAAATTATATAAAAAACAAAAAAAGCTAAAAGCATTTGAATTGAAACAAGAAAGACAAAAAATAAATTTTAAGCCAACTTTAAGCCGATTGTCAAACGAGGACAGATGGTTCAATAACATTTAATCACTTGAGAAATAATTTCTCACTCCTGATTTAGAAAGATAAATGTTATTAGGGATAAAATATATTTCTCCCCATATGTCCCGTTTAGAATGTTTAAAAGGTCAGGTCCGTTTGCTTGCGTGTTGCGTTTTTTAAAATTATAATTTAAAAATTATTTTTTAAAAATAAATTTAAGAAAAAAATTTATAATATTTTAAAAAGAGAGATCGTGTTTCGTGTACTATATTTAAAAAAATGAATTTGAAAAAGTGAATAGAAAATACTATTGCACGAAGAGTACGACGACGACTGAGACATAAAGAGAACGATGACTGAGACACGCAGAGTACGATGACTAAAACAACGACGACGACTGAGACAATGACTGACGTCGAGGTCTGGCTCTATGACGACAAAGACAATTGAGTTCTGGTGAGATGACGACAACGATTAAAATTTGGTGAGATGACAACGACAACGATTGTGATTTGGTGAGACGACAACAGCCACGGCAATTGGGAGGTCGCAATGCTCTTTAGGGTTTTGAATTTGAGTATTTAGAAACCAACAACGACTGCGATGATAGGTTGGCGATGGTGATGAGAGCTCGACGATTACGAGAGACCGACGATGATGAAGGTCTGTCTCGACAACAACGACGACTGGCTCTACTGTGTTTTTAATTTGTTTAAAGGAAGGTTTGGCTTGAATGACTGTGTTTTTAATTTATTCAAAAATTGAGTTAGAAAATTTTCAAAACAAGTTTTAGTAATTCTCACTTCTTCTTTTTTTTTCTCTAGTTTTGTACTTTTTTATTTTGAAAAAGAATGCCCAAAAAACCTCAACCAAACGTGTTTGACACTGTTTCAAAAAATGAAAAATGAAATTAGTTCAAAAACTGCCAACCAAATGGGCATGTGTTTTAATTTTTTGGGATAATATAACTTTTTGACTATTTTATTTTTAAAAAAATGAAACATAAAAAAAATTGACTTGTTTGGAATAATGTAACTTTTTTACTTTAAAAATTATTTGAAATATCTTTTCGCCTATTGTTTTTGTTAAAACATAATATGCTCTCACCTTTTTATTTTTAAGCTTGTTCAGAATGTCATTATTATTTTTGCATAATGCAAAGAGAGATGACTTTTTATTTAGCATATTATTATAGTTTCATACAATGACTTTTAAGTTTGTTTATTCTTTAAATTAAAAAAGAAAAAAAGGACAAATAAGTCTTTTTTGTTTCAAGTTTGGCTTTTATGCTTTAACTTTTTTTCGTTTTTAGTAAATATCTTCTGAGCAATATTAGTTCAAATGCGTATACTTTTTAAATTTTTTTAGTTGGAATTAGAAAAGCAAAAAAATTTGGCCAAGATTTTTTTTTATTTAAAAAAAGCCAAATTAGACCCCAAAAAAATGCAACTTAATATGCTTTTTGACTCTTTTGTGGATTTTTTTCATTTTTAGTGCATTCTTTTTTAATTTTAGTCTAAATAAGTATACTTTTTAAACGAGAAATCAATTTAAAAAAATAAATAAATAATAAAAATAAAATCTCCAAAAAAAAAAAGCACAAGTAAATCATATGACCATTTTAGTTGCGAAATGGGTTTTAAAAAAAAAATTTAGGGTAATTAATGGGTAAAAATTAGAATCATATGAAAACCACCATGATGTGATTGGGAGTTGTTTGTAGTTTAGTTTTGGAATCATTAGAATTTAGACCAAAGTAAGTTGGTTTGGAACCCACAAAGCACATAAAACTTTGCAACCTCATTGGTCCAAAGTGCAAGGATCTGCTTGCATTATCATAAAGCTTATCCCTTGCATCTCACAATGATTTTGATTGATGTCTGAATTTAAATTAAAAAAATAAAAATTATTAATTAATACATGAGCTATATATATATATATATCTAATATTATTTATAGTATATTTGGTTAAAATAAAATAAAATATGCGATAAAAATTAAATAATCAGTTTTTACCGTTGAACAAGGGGATAAATTATACTATAACCATACCAAATTATGTATTCTATTAGTGTCTCACAAGTTTTTCTAGGTGATTTTAAATGCACAATTTATTTTTCTTTTAACGCACATCTTATATATTAAGATATTTATACACGATACATTAATATTTGTATAAATAAGTATCAAAAGATATATATATATATATATATATATTTAAAATTACCTTTTTTCACAATTGATTTAAAAGGACTAATATCTCACAACAAACATGGCCATTATGTGACTTTTACATAATGCACTTGAATTTGTTATTTGACACAACTAAGGATACAACCCAAGGAAAAATGTATCTTCCCTTGCCATCTCTCACCACACTCCCAATAAGCTTTTAATTACCAAGCAACTTGATTTTTAATTCTCATATTCCCCTCATCACAAGCTGCTGATTTGGCTTTCCCATTCTTCATGTTTTTTTGGGAAGATAAGTAAAAAATATATATATTTTTAAAAAATAAGATATTACAATAAAGATTAGAAACACGTCATTAAAGTCTACACAACTCCAAAATAAAATAAAAAAACAAATACAAGAAACTCATGATCTACAAGACAATACTTAGTATAATAGAAAAAGGCTAAGGAAGAAAAGCAAAACACATGCAACAAAAGAAACCTTGAAAGTGAGAAGATGTTTAGGGTAGTCTTTCCTCCAAGCAATTGAAAATTTCTAATCCTTGCACTTAGCTTTATCTTGCTCTTTGGTATTGTTAAAATTAGTAATTTATAATAAAAATTATGAGTATTTAATAAATATTATAACTTATAGTACTAATAGAAGAAAAATAATAATTATAATTTATAATAGAAATTGTAAGTATTTAAAAAGAATAATAACTTATAACTATAATTAATAACAAAAAATTAAAAATTATTAACAACAATTTTGCCAAATACCCCCCATCCCAACCGTCAAAGCTTTATCTTCAACAGGTGGGTTTCTTGAAGTTTTGTGGGCAGGGATCGACTGTTTTGAAAATAATGTTTTTTTATTATATTAAAAATCGTTGAAATAGAGGAAGAAGATGGGTAATTTTTTGTCAAGTTCCAAGGCTTGGTATGTGATAATTTCTTGTATTTTAGCTTATTTTTTTCTTTTCTATTTTATCTTTATTTTTTATCAATATTTTTTTACTTTATTGTTCATCTTATTGACAAATATCAGAAAAGTAATTTTTTTTTAACCAAAAGATAAAAAACAATTGACTAAAGATAAAAACAAATAAGCAAAAAACTTAGTTTTATAAACTTATTTTTTTGTCTTTTATAAACTTATTTTATATCTTTTGATCAAAAAAAATGTTATTTTTCGGGTTTGTCTCGATAATAAGAGGGTTATGAAAAGTAAAAATTTTAATCAAATAAAAAAATGACGCAATCTCTAGTATTAATATAATGAGTTCAACATGAACACTATTTATATCCAATGATTGTAATTATGCAATATTATTATATATAATTAATTTAATTACCCTAACATTATTATTTATGAATAGATACCCATAATTAATTTAATTACCCTAACATTATTATTTATGAATAGATACCCATAGGGACTTTGGGGGTGGCTAAACTAGTAATGAGATGCAAGAATTCAGCCCACCAGTGGCAGCCATAGCCCTAGTTAGCCAGTACTGTTGTTCTTTAAATTGATGAGTTCACAGAACCCTAACCACCACCATGACATTAAATTTTATAATTGAAAGGAACCCTATCCACCAGTATGACATTAATCTTTTTTTACTGAAAGAACCCCTAATCACCAATATGATGACATTAAGGGTTTGTTTGTTTGTTTGTTTGAATATAAAATAAGAAAATATAGATGAGTAAAGAGATATATAATATTGAAGTGTTTGACAATGGTACTTTTAATAGTTTTTGATTTTTTACTATTAATTTTAGTTATAAATTATAATTTTTTTTCTACTACAAGTTATAAATTATAATCTTTATCAAACATTTAAAATTTTTACTATAAACTACAATCTATAAGATATTAATTTCAACAATGTGAAAACACTACCATTATTGGATATAGCATTGGATTTATAATACTAACAAGATAATATTATATATATTCTAAAAATAGTATACTATGGTCCTGTTTGGACCAATTTGTGTGATTTTTGCTTCTTTCTATTTTTGGACTTTTTAAATTTTTTGGTCAAAAGGTTTACTTTTTGAATCCTCTCGATGAAAAAATTGAAAAGTTAAAAAGCCTTGGTTAAAAAATAAAAAAATTTTATTAAAAATGAAAATAAATAATATAAAGTCTGATTTATTTGACTTATTTGGTTTATTTTTGTCTTTTTTGAATTTTTTTATTTTATATTTTTGTATAAAAAATCAAAAAATATAAATAAGCAAATAAATCATTATTCAAGATGGAACTTATTTTGTTTAGAGTATGATATAGCATTGAATAAAAAAATAATTAATCTTAACCCTTAAATGAAGATGAGATATCCAATATTAGAAATATATAGTACAATGGAGAGTAACTTGATATTACACCTCATGTTTTATTTGATAGACATAAGTTAATTTGGTGAACCCACCAAACTTTTGTCAATAAAATGTAATATGAAGTGTACTAAACTTTTGTGAATATATAATATTAGGGAAGATGTTGTTGGGAAATGAAATCTCAATAATTGATGATAGTAAATTTTATAATTGAAAAGAACCTTTCAAGATCTCTCTAATTTGATTTTTTCTCAACACCCGAATAAAAAATTGTCGAATAGATGCAAACGAACAGGTAACCGACTGCACCTCAAGTACTCTGGCATATTTTCCTGCGCCTGATCACAAACCGAATGTGGGTTGCAAATTCATGACCTAAACCCTAACTCAACTACGCCTTCTTTTGTTTTGCACAAGAATATACAAAGAAATCCTAACTATTAAGAGGTTTAGTTGCATATAAATAGGTTATAGTAAGGACCTGAGAAAATAAATAAGAATCGGGCTTTTTATGCAATTAGAAAAATTTAATTCAATTCAAATTAAATTTTTAATTCCATAAATTACAATTCATGTCACCAAAGAATTATAATTGCACTCCCAATTTTATTTTAAAAAATAATTTCGAGATAAGACTTTTCACTTAAATTATTTAATATGTCATATACAAAATTAATCTACAGAGTTTGATATAATCAAAATTTATAAATTTTATTTAAGAGAGTATTATCATTCTCCTTACGGAGATGTGAATTTTGCTAATAATTAATATTCACCGTACACATAATGTCGTTATCTAATTCATTGAGTTTATTGACCTATAAAAGATCTCGCCATTTTATGAATCAAAATAACAAATATTAAATATGTATGCCTATTAATTATTTCATAAATAAAGCATAAATACTCATAATAATCATGGGGTATTAATTATTTAATGTAATCAGTATAAAAATAATAATTATTCCTATACGATCATGTTCAATACATACAAAATGCACTAGCATAGTGAATTGTAATTATACCATTCACCATAATTAAGATAGACCTATTAAAATACTGTGCTATATTTCTACCGATAGTGTATCCAATTCTATCTAATACTGTGAACAAAAAACTTATATTATACAAGAACCGATAATCTGGTCTTCTGTGTGTATATAAGCTGAACACTATATACCAGATCGTCTATTATGTAAAATAAAAAATACGCATACATAATATTAAATAAATAATACAATGCAAATATTACTTATACATATTCTAATTAAAATACAATAACGAATTTTATTAATGAATAAAATAAATACCAAAATTTATTATACAAAAATATAACTTTTAGTATGCATCCCTAACCAATGTAATATTATGGATTTCACCATTTTGAGAAATCTTAAAACAAAATTATATCGGAATTAGCTTATAAAAAAAAACTAGCATTAGATATAAGATATACCAAAAATATAAGAACAAAAAAAAAAAAACCGGCTCACATATTTTTCAATATTCTTATATCTTATCAAAACTTGCAAATCTAAACAACATTCTTTTACATACATAGGCCCTATTTGGGTGGCATGCTAATTTGTTTTTTAGTAAATAAGTCAAAACACAAATACCTACTTTATTTGGGTGACAATTGACTTTTTTGCTTATTTGACTTATTTTTGCTTAAATAAGTCACTTCGCTTGACTTATTTTTAACTTATTTAGCTTATATATATATATATATATATATATATATATATATCAGTGCACTTAATATAGATAAAATATTCATGTATATTGTTTGGATAAATATAGAATAATATTACTCAATCAAATGTGCAATGGCAGATATAAGCAAGATATTAATTTGTCGTAAACGTAAGAAAAGGTTACATGAAATAAGACACTAAAAACAAAATCACATTATTTAATAAGGGTAGAGGAATTTCAAAAAATTAAGGATTTTTTTTCCTTTTTTCTCTGTTTAGTAATTATTTAGAAATTATATAATTTTAAAAATAAATTATATCTGACGTAAAGAATATTAATATTCTATATTTTTAAGATAAAATATTAATAATAAATAAATTTTCTTTTCTCAAAATATTCTAATTATTACTTCAAAAATATTATATAAATTTTTTATTATAATTTATTTAAATTTAAATTTAAATTTAAATTTAAATTATTTCGTACATGGCACGGGTCGACCCTAATTACAAATATTTGGTTGTTGTAGGGATAGAGTTGGCCATTTGTTTGTGAATGGCCACTGATACCCACCCAATACAAAGCAGGAAGTGGCAATGCACATGGGACTCCAAGAAGGAGCTGTTTGGTGTGGTGTTAGGGGCCCAAACGCTTTAATCGTTTAACGCTATCTTTGCCAGTTTGCCCCCATAGTGCCTCATCATTTTGCCAGCAACAAACGCCATTAACCAAACAATCCATATCCCCTCTCCTTCTATTCCAAAAAATATTCCCTACAACAAGGGGTATAGTTAATTGGTGCCTCATTCGATTGACAGCAATACGATATGAAACCAAATCACTTTCAAAATATAAGGTCTTTCGTGATAATTGTGTAGTTATTAAAGAATATAAAACACCGACTACACGATATAAAATCAAGTTATTATCAAAATATAAGGTCTTATATAATAATCGTGTGACTATTAAAGAACATGAGACACCGGCTACATAATATGAAATCAAATTACTATTAAAATATAAGATCTTACATGATCGTGCGGTTCTCAAGAAACATGAGACATCAGCTAACTCTACCTTTCTTTACAACTATTAGTCGCTCTTCTCTATTGTATTTACTTGCTCCCACATTGGCTCATCATTTACATTACAATGTTATTTCACATTGATTAAAATAAATACTCTTTATGTATAAATAAATTCACTTCAATACTTTTCTTTTATATTTCGATTTTCAAAAGTGAAATCTACCAAAATATTTTTAATTAGTAAATTATTCGTGCCTAAAGATATTTTCTAACATATGATCAATTAAATCTATTTAATTATAAGTTAATTCCAGTTTTAGATTTCAACTTAACAATGAATAAATAAAAATAGCTTGTATTTTCTAATGTGAGACTTATGACTATTTTAGGTCCTATTTGGCATGTTTTAAAAATTTTAATTTTTACGAAGTTTAATTTTTTTTAAGAAAAAAAAAGGAGAAAGGAAAAAAATTAGATTGTTTAGTATAATTTTTTTATATAGTATCTTCCTTATTTTTTACTTGTTGTTTAAGTGTCTAATATATTATTACTTTTTGCTTTTAAGTTATGGCATTTGAGATATTAATATGACTTTTTTTTCATAAAGATAATTGACTTTTTTAATTAAATGTATTATATTTTTTTACTTTAAAAAAAAGTTAGAGTGACTAACATGTGTAGAAATTCTTTTTCTCAAAAAAAAAAAAACAAAATTTGTGACTATTTAGAGATGTCAAAAACTATAGCTTAAAGGTCTTCTTTTTTTTTTTTCTTTGCAAAAAGGCTAATCTTTTAGAAATGTCAAATGAGGACTTAGTTTTTTTTATTGTTATTATGTTATGAGCAGCAAGCATAACCAATGTTTATACTTTATTTGGAAAGATCCACACAGTGGTGGGTATCTTTGTCGTGTTATGTTTGTCTGTGTTGTATTAGGTTTGTATTAGAAATTTCTTAACACTAATCTTATCTATTTAGTTAAATATATTATTTATTTTAATACTAACACTGCACACTTATATACGAGTTAACTCTTTTACACCTATTTAATAACATGTTTAATAACAAGTTTATATTTTAAATTTTAAATTTATTTTAATCATAAAATTATATAAATTATAATAAATAAAAAGCTCCAAACAATCTTCGACGACAACTGGAGTTCAACGACGATGTAAGGAGCTTCGATTGGCTTTCGATGTTGTGGACGACGAACAGCTTCAACTAGATTTCGACGACGAGCTTTGCCGTTTAACAACGACAAGTTTTAGCAAGTTGATGCGAGTTGCAACGCAACCCTAGGATAAATGTGGTAAAGTTCGATTGTACGCAATCATAATTATATTTTTTTAATTATAATTTATAAATTCATAATCTCAGTTACATGAAACATCCAATTACCCATTCTACTCCAATTCCCATGAGTATTTATTCGGTAATCCTAAAACATCATGTGACATGTTTATGTATTGCTCATATTTAATCATGTAGTGTAAAATATTTCATATAAAATAATATTAGCTTACTTTTGTTGAGTAAGTAGGCAATTTTTTATTAAACAATGTAACTCACTTAGTGTGCATTTCATATTTTTATTTGTTAAAAATAATATCTTCATTTGGCTACCAGTTTTTTGGCTTTTGGCTTAACGTCTAAAAAATTAAAAAATCTCATTTTTCAACCCCCAGTTTTTTAACTTTTAGGCCTTTTGGCTATTCTCATAACAATTTTTAATTTTATCATTTTACATATAAAGTTATATAAATTACAACCAAACAATCATACTCCGATTCATTTAGCCTGAATGGCAACTATGAAATTTCATATTAAGTTTATTTAGTTTTTTTGATAACTTAAAAATTATTATTTTTTCAACCAAACAAACTTTTTAATTTTTTAGCTTAAAGTGCCAATTTACAGGCAATATCACACGATACTCAAAAAATGCCTAATAATTTTTCCTCTGACACACACACAAGAAATTTTCCAATGCAGCTTTTGCATCGCTTTTTGTTAGGCCGTATTTTGTATTATACTGAATCCATGTTTATTATATTATTTTTTATTTATATGTAATTGAGTTGGGACAAAATTAAAAGTCCATTAAAATTCTTTATGTATAGAGTTTATAATAATATGAGCTGACTTGAATTCTTTAGAGTTTCTACATGTGTACCTATAAATAGAAAATTAGTAGAGCCATAGAAAAAATGTTGTGAGTAGGGATGGTAATTTTTATCCGATCCGCGGATACCTGACTCTATTCGATGCATTTCAGGCGGGTTTCAAGCTGCACTCCTTTTGATGGGCCCAGGACTGTTGGATTTCAGACCCTGCTTCTGCAGGCAGTCACCATCAGCCAAAATTCAGTATAGGATTGTTGTCTGGGTCACAGATAGTGATACACAGGAGGCTGTGTGCAGGGTTGGGCGCTGGAGAATGTGGTTGTGCCCATGGCTCGCTCGTATGGCCTTGGGGAGGAGTATGAGTACCTCAGACCGTCCATAAAGCGCTTTCCAAGTGGCAGCGAACAGATGCGGCTCGCGAGGGCGGCAGGATTTGGCAAGGCGGTACATTATGAGATTGGCTTTGGCCTGATGGGCGTGCTGGTGGCTACTCGCTGAGCACGTGAAGGCCTGCTCCATGACGTTTTAACACTTGTGTTTCTAAATTTACATTGCCAAAAGGAAGTCAGCTTAGCATACAAAAGGCTCTCGCCAACAACTCATGCTTCCAACATTCACTTCAGGGTGCAGCAACGTTGAACGCTTATCACAATGCTAATGCTTGCCATGGCTCCACGAATACTTCGAACTACTTATTTACCATCAACGGCAGGCTGGGACTCAATCAGAAGGATCTGCTTGAGTTCTGCCAAGTTTTCTATTGGTCATTATTCTTCCAATGCTTTTATTTAGATGGATCCTGCTAAACCAGTCAAAGTCGTACTGATCTTCATTCATATGCCATTGGTCCATCTCGCTCTCCATATAGCGATGTCACTCAGGTCTGCTGACGGATTCACCCCTCCAAAGACCACCATCTCCTGTGAAGTGACACATGTAAACAGGATTGGTCAATTTGCCAATATGCCCTGTACAAGTACCATAGGTCACTACTTTCCCGTAACCACAGTCATGCACCAAGGCTGATGCAATCTGACAAGACCTGGGCGGAATGGTCGGCAGGTGTGCACACCGTCTTGCAGCCGCTGTCTCCATTGCTGGGGACAACAACAGCGCTGTGAGCAAATCGGGCAGCCGGCGTGGGCTTACTTTTAGCCTCAGCCTCCTCTGCATATGGCCCTCTGTCCAAGATCTCTACCTGCAGAGTGTCTGCCACAGGGCAAGTCCAGGCCGCTTGCATCACAGGCGGCGGAGAGTGCCCGCGCCCATATAGGGTGCACTAATATTCTGCATAGGGCATGCTTGGAAGAAATATGGAAATCCTCTCTTATGA
>JAOTRH010000026.1:843847-880789 GCA_034768845.1 Heliamphora exappendiculata | reverse complement strand
TAAACTAAACTAAACTAAACTAATTACTTGTAAAAATTAAACCAACCCAACCCAACCCATAATGGTTGAATTGGTTCGGTTTTCGAATTTCTCGGGTCTCTTGTGCACTCCTTTGTGGTATTTTGAAATGTCTCATTTGTTCAAAAATAAATGAAACATTTATACATTCAGATACACATTCATTTGAAAATGTCTCATTTATATAAAATTAGCAGCCGGGCCCACGCGCTACGTGTGCAACAAAATAATAATTTTAAATTTTTAAAAAAAATTAAACTCAAAAAAAACCTCACATATGAATTATATTAAATTCAAATATTAAAAATAATACACAATCTTCTTCCCAGCTAGAAATCAAGATGCAACAAAATGTAATCAAATATGTGCATTAAATGGTTGATTACCCCACTTCAATAAAATTGAAATTAATGAAATGAAATAATAAAATTTGCATTGAAATTCGAGAAAATTAATAACCCTTTAGTTTCAATCCAAAAATTTTTAGTAGAAAGCAAATCAAGTAAACCTAAAAAGAAAAAAAAATCTCTAGAGAGAGACCTTTGAAAGCCTTATAGAGTATCTCAAAATCTTTTAATGAATGGAGAACAATGTCTGATACTTTAATGTGTTTCACAGGTATACATTTTCAAATAAAAATATTAAAAAATAAAATTCAATCATTTGCTTTCTTTTAAGTCGGTTCGCGTATCATCTTCTTCATTCTTTCACTACATCTAATCTCATCAATAAATAAATAGCTTTTCAGGTATAATAAAAGGCATTTTTCTTGATAAAAATAATGTACTTTTTTTGGGGTGAATTTTATTTATATCTCAAATCTTGTACGGTAAAAAAATTGGTTTGAAACATATTTTTTTTGTCAATAAAAAAAAAACAAACTTTTTTTCAATAAAAATGAAACTATTTTTTTATTGGGGAAAAAAATAGCTTCGCACAGTTTCTTTTGATAAAAAAGAAAATGCTCATCAACAAATAAGCAGTTTCTTATGTACAATAAAAGGCTTTTTTATTGACAAAAAATAATGTATGGTTTTTTTTTTGGTTCACAAAATATGTTTTTTTTTCTATTATTTTTGAGTTTTTGAGTACGTAATCTGCCTTGTTACAAACAATAATAGAAGGGTTATTGAGTAAAAGGGAGAAAAGGAAACAAAGAAAGAGAAAAAAGAGAATTATCAATAATTATGAAAGATTACCTCCAATTCCAAACCTGAGGTCGTCCGAGATGAAATCCATTTTTGCCAAATAAAGAGATAGTGTATGAAAAATGGAATTACAAAATTAGCAGTGAACTTTTTGGTAATTAAAAATAGTTTCACCAAATTCAAGTGTTGCCTTATAATAGTAGTATAGATGTCTCATTTTAAAAAATGAGATATTTTAGACATTTGTTATGAAATATCTCATTTATTTAATAAATATCTCGAGATATTTCACAACAAATGACACATTTGATACAAACGTCTTAGGTTTAGATCCAGAAGTAGAATGAAATATTTATAATAAATTAGACATTTTTCAAATCTATAATGAGAATTCAGAACCAAAATGAGATATTCAAATATAGAATAAGTATTTTTCAATTTTTTATTTATCTATAACAAATTTGGTGGTGGCCACATGATGAGGGGGTGTGGTGTTGGTAGTGGTGGGGACTATATGTCATTTTTAGGGTAGTTTTGGTATAAAAATATTAAATAAGATTTAATTAGAGTATAATTCTTAGTTTGGACTTATTAGAATACAAGTTGATTAAATAGGACCTAGTCCAAAATATTCCTAAATTAATACAATACGTATTAATACTGATAAAATACCAAGTGTCATTTTGAATTTACCGGTATAAAATATTATATATATTTAAAATATTATTCAACACTAAATAATCTAGTATCATATAAATATTTATTTAACATAATATTTTAATTAATCCGTCTAAATTAATTTTTAATTTTATTATTTATAATGATATAACTAACTTGAAAATATATAAATTTAACATTTAAGATTTTTAATAATAATTTAATATTAATTTGCTTTAGAACTCTTCAATTATATTATTATTTGAAGCTTGAATTGGAGTATAAATTTTTTAAAAAAAAGTATGCACAAAGAAAATAGGTAAAATTTACTTTTTTAAAAAATAATTATGAATCGACAGATAATTATTAGTATTAACTAGTATAAGTTGGTATTACCCGATACGCTTAATACATATTGATACAAATTAATATTTTAATCGATACGAAACTAAACATTAATGCTCTATTTATTTTGATGTAAAATATTTTACCCTGAAAAATATTTTACATATATAATGATTTTGTAAAAATTATTTTTTTTACTTGTATTTTTTGGTGTTTAGTTAAAATTTAAAAAATAAAAATGCGAAATGAGAGTGACCAAAGACGGGAATGATTCAAGTGAATAATTCTGAAATAATTCATTTGGAAATGATCTACCTCTTATTTTTGTATTTTTATTTGTTATGAGAATGACCAAAAGCGGCAAAGATTAGATAAAGGTTCCGAAAGTGCAATCAAAAATTAATTTACGAGTTAAATTTTTATAAGTTAAATTTGATCTAATAAGATAAAATATTTTACTAAAAAATATATTTTATATAGACATTATCAGCTAAATAATAAAAATTAAATAAAATATTTTATCAAAAAATATTTTAGATTGAAATAAATGGAAACTTAAGGTAGTGAAATTATTCTAAATTAGTATCTACTAACCAATAAAAAGATGATATCCAAACTCCAAATTTTCAACACAGCCGACTCAATACGCAGATGCAATAATACTTTCGTCAATTCGTGGCTATTCGAACCCTTTCTGCGACTCTCTTGCGCGCCGAGCAAATAATAGTGACAGTGAGCTCGTAATCAGATACATACATACGCACATCTAGAGAGAGAGAGAGAGAGAGAGAGAGAGAGCATGGCGGCAATGAGGAGGCTCGCGAGGACACTCCAGGCATGCCGCATCATGGCCTCTCCCAAAACCCTAACCCCTTCGCATGCTCCTCCTTTCCAGTTTCAGCGCCGACTGTATCACCGTACGTCTCTCTCTGTAACTGTTTTCGTTTATCATTTGCGTATATCTCTGTATGTGTGCTCGCAATCTAACCAATTCTGATCTTTTGAGATCAGAATTGCTTGATTTCTCTATGTCCGACCACAGCAGTTAATAGTAGTCGAAGAAATGATGATTGTTGGTGTAGAATAATTACTCCAGGAATGACCTTGTGAGGTAAAATCGAAAAGAAAGGATAAATTAAACTCAACCTCTAGGGATGAGTACATGAGGAAGCTTGATGAGAAGATTAGAAATCTCTCTATTATTCGGAAAAAAAGATCTTTGGTAATTTTGAATAGAGTTTAAGTTGTTACACCTGTTGCTCTTGTGCCTTGTTGGCTCTTTTGAGTTGGGTTAGCTTTTGTGGTTTTTTATCTTTTCTAGCCTCTCTACTTGCGAGAGTTTTTTTGTTTGTTGGATAGGGTGTGTTTTTTATCCTTATTGTAAAGTCCCTTTTTTGGAATAATATTAATCAATTACTTATCCAAAAAAAAATCCTTGTGGATATAATTACGAATCTGTGGTTGATTTTGCCCCCCCTTTTTGTTTGAATCGATACGAAGATAGGACCTTTGTTGCTTGAGATATTTTTTCTTCTTCTCACAAAAATATATATCTAGTTCTCTTACCTGGCCAGCTCAATCAACATCCTTGGATTTTATCTAGCCAATTTCACCTTTTTCATACTTCAGCTTAAAGCATACTGTTCATTCTCAAATTACCATTTGTGTGACAAATATAGAACAAATGAAAGGTCGTAGGCTCTTATTCAGTGCAGCGTCCACAAAAATTTGAAAACATTAGATTTTAGATATAAATATTATTTACCAGGAATTTGCCACTATGAAATAACCAGAACAGAAATAACCCTGAAATCCCAAAGCAATCGGCTAGCGTAGATGTCAATCTATACCTACTCATCTAGTACACTTAGATTGTTAATTTTGAACTGAATTAATAAATGGCTGCTTTTTTCTGTTTGACATATACAAAATTGAGATGAAGAGATGAAAAAAAAAAATTTGATATGCATTTGACTCAATTTTGGGATGCGAAGTTGAAGTTAACCTGCATAAGGTATGCAATAGCTAAGAGCGTATTTGATTTTTGCCTCGTATTGAAACAAATTTTCTCATCTTTGTTTATTTCTCTTAATATTGTTAATATTTTGAAATTTCATTATAAAGAAGGTATGGACCAGGAAATTCTAGAAAATTGAGGTATTGATAGATGTCCTTGATATACCGTAGTGCTTAACGATTCAAATAAGCTAAAGTCATCATACGGCATGTAGATTGACCAAATGGATCGATCCAAGGATACCATTTGCCTAGGTTGTTGAGCACTGCAACTTTATCTAGCTTACCGATTTAATTCATGCCCTTATTAACTATTCCTTTGTTGGTAGTTCGTTGATTGGAGAAGTTGATGAGAAATTTTCCTTAGAAGGGCTTGGGTGATGAGTTCAAGTATCATCTCGTGGATAGAAAAACGGTCCTTTTGCCCAAGGAAAGTGGTGGTTTGGATATAAAGAACTTCCCGGCCATAATGGAAAAATGGTTTTGGAGGTTCTCTCTTGAGTATGACAGTTTATGGAGGAGAGTGGTGCATGACAAGTATGGGTGCGACTGGTCCACAAGTCTTGTTAGAGGAGCCTATGGTTCGGGGATATGGAAAGGTGCTATGTGGGTGTCGGAAGACTTCCTTGCTCAGACGGCTTATAGGATGAGTAATGAAAGTAGGGTTAGGTTTTTGTTGGACACCTAGTATACGCATGTACTGTTACTGGAACCTTATCAACTAGTATAGCAGTGGATAAGGGGATTTGGTTCGGGACTATTTGTATAGGGATGGTGTAGGGGCGTGGATACCATTGTTTATGAAGTCCCTACTAGATTGGGAAGTCAACTTTATGGTGAATTTGCTTGGGACTCAATCTGATTCCGTCTTTAGGAAGAGGTGAAGGATTCAATGGTGTTGTTAGGTGCTACACATGGCTCCTTCTTGGTGATGTCCCTTTATAAGGGGCTTGTTGGTTGTGGTGATTGTGGTTTTTTGTGGAAAGGGGAGTGGTGTTCTAGGGTCCCCTCTAAAGTGGCACTTTTTGCTTGGTTGATTGCTAACACGGCTAAATCTTACCATTGAAATCCTGAGGGGAAGGGGTAAAGTCTTATGGGGGGCGGTGAACTAGTTGTTGTTGCATCATTCGATGGTTTCTCAGATTTGGGTCAGAGTTTTCCTTAGAGGTGCTTATGAATGGTAGGGCGCCCACTAAAATTTCTTTTTTGGGTGTGCGATGACTCATGGGAAGATTTTGACCATCAACAATCTCATTCGTAGGATGAGGGTCATTGTTAATTGGTGTTGCATGTGCAAGTGTGATTTAGAATCTGTCTCACATTTGGTTTTGCATTGTTCGGCAGCCTTTGTTTTATAGACTTTGATCTTCCCTTTGTTTGGTTTGAATTGAGTTTTGAATAGAGAAGTAGCATGGATTCTAGAGAGTTGGAGAGGCATCAATGTTGGAAATCTTAAAAAGAAGGCCTGGAGATTAGCGCCTTTGTGCCTCATGTGGATGATTGGTTAGAGCGCAACAAGATATCTTTTCAAAGAGTGGAGGTGTCTACCTCATTCTTAAGAGTTTAGAGCAACTTTTTGTTTATTTTGTATACTTGGGTGTTGGGTAGAGTACACCGTGATCTAGATTTGTTTGTTAATTTAGTAGATTCTTTGCTTTTGTAATCAATTTGTGGGATTTTTTGTGTGTCGACCTTGTTTTAGATAAGGCGGCCCCTCTTCTTGTAGCCTTTTGGTTTGTATCCCGTTGATGCTCCTCCTCTTTAATGCACTTATCAAAAAAATAAAAGCTTCTACTTTATATCCTTTTCAGTTATTGTTGTCCAAAATCATCTTATCAACTCTTGAACAGTGAACAACTAGTATTAGATATTCACGTCATATGAAAAAGTAATAAAAATGAGGGGTGGTGCTCAACCATCTTGTAAACTGCCTCCATACGGGTCAAATGAATAGTATTTTGTTCGGAGGGGTCCATAGTTGAATAAGTAGTTTCAAGGTTTAATTCCAACTTTTGGAGTTAGCTATATAATTGCTTATGTACCATTCAGCTCTAAGGAGAGCCGTGTTGGCCATCACGGCTTCCTCATACTATTGACTTATTTTTTCTTGTCATGTGGTTTGTTTGGAGTCTTTTAACTTGAACCAAGTGAAATATACTGAATGTTGCATTTATTGGTTAGGTTACACATATCTAAACCACATTGAACAACTTCCCCACATACTGTCTTCTCTTAGTCCACTGAAGTTGCGATGTTTGTGTTTGCACTATTCTTGATTATTGATTAGGCCACCCATAAGGTGATGCATATATGTCATAAGTGCCTCTTTTTTCTTGGGAACCAACTTCCAAGATGTTCAATTATCATTTTTTTCATTAATGAAATGTTTCTGCTAAGAAGTGAATATAAAAGGGAGGTCACCTGTTTATGGAGAACAGGGACCTTAATGAAGCCAGTTCATGTCATGGTGATTATCTTATAGCTTGTGTGTATTAATACTTAAAGTTGATATGTGCAGGTTCTTTTGAGCAACACATCCATGCTTGTGTACCTGAAGGTCAGCGGCTGAGATCAGCTGCAGTATTTTCTTTTCCGGCCATCTTGGCTGGATTGTTTGGAGTTGGATTACTACAAATAGCCCATGCTGACGCTGATGAGGTTTGCGTGTGTCTGATTTCTTTTGCTTGTATTTTTTTTTTTGGGTGGAGATGTTGGTAGGCATAGATTCTGGTAGGGTGTTGTTCAGTAGCTGTAAATGATGATAGTCTCAAGTATAAACTTTCTTCCATTGTCACCCTTTCCCCTTTTTTTTGCTTCAAACATTCTTGTCCCTTCTCAGTTTTTGTTTTTGTATTGCTACCAGAATTTTTAATGAGTCCTTTTGGTATCACACCGATATATTATGAACCATGTACTTGTTGTTCTTATCTTGTGCATATTTATTACGTTGGAGCTGCATCTTTTGTATTGATATTTTTTGTGTAATTACAATTGGTGAAGCCCCGTCCTGAAACTCCTTTGCCGTCTGAGTCTCCTTCTAGTCATGTGGATTTGGAGGAAATTGCAAGGAAAGAGCGACAGAGATTAGAAGAATTACTCAAAGGAAAAGGAATGCAATATGGTTCTTATCCTCGGTTTACTGTTTCTGTCAAGGGCCAAAAGGTTAGTTTATTTACTTTTGCTAAAGCGATTGGCATATCAACTATAGTTTACTTGGCAGCTTACATTCGTTATTTCATTGGGAAATTCTCAACCTATTGTAATCAATTGGGTTTTAGATTTAGAGGTCAGCTAAAAGTTCATTTTGGGGTACTGATGCCAGTGCTTTTATGTAGTAACTCTAATAAACATATTATTTGTGTTAGTTATGTTCTTTAATTATTTAGTTTTTTTGTTGAATGATATATATATATATATATATATATATATATATATATTGATAATTAGTGTCCTTAAAAAAGCCAATGAGGCATAAACATGTACACACGGTGTATACAAAGCCAAAACTTAAAACCACTTATACCGAAAACCTATACAATCGAGATACCCAAATACTCATAAACTCGCAAAAAGAATCCGAAGTAAGAGGACAAAAAGAATCTTTGGCCTTTGATTTACTGTTCTTATTATGATATAATGGATGTAGTTTTCTTGGCCGATTATTATTGTTTTTTATTGATATGTTTTACCTAATCATTGCATTTCTCTTCACTAGGAGTGTGATTCCTTTGTTTTTGGTTTAATGCATGTTTAGCTCTTGGCTTTTATATACGTAGAAATGGTCTATGATAGAGTGCCTAGAGATATCCTATGGTGGGTGTTGGAGAGAAATCAAGTGAAAAATGGGTACATTGATGTGATAAGAGACATGTATGATGGAACTGGCATGACAATTTAATCATCCTAAGATAAACAAGCGAATTCTTGATTTCAGTAGAATTATACCAATAACCGATTTTGAGTCCTTATCTCTTTTTCTTAGCTATTAATAAACTGACTAGACATATTTAGGATCATGTTCCATGGTGTATGTTGCTTATTGTTGATATTGTTTTAATGGATGAGACTAGAAGTGGAGTTAACGCTAAAGTAGAAATGTAGAGAGAAGCTTTGGAGTCAAAAGGATTTCAAATATGAACAAAACTGAATATTAAGAAATATAATTTTAGTGGTAATAGGAGTTTAATAGTGAAAAAGTGAAGATTCATGACCAAGAGATATTTAAGAGTTGATATTTTTGTTATCTAGGTTTGATTATTAATAAAGGTGGAGTGATTGCAATTGATATAACCTATACAATCAAAGTTAGTTAGTTCAAGTGGAGGGTTGTTTCGGCGTTCTATGTGATCGACATATACATACAAGATTAAAAAAAAAAATTTAAAGCTCAACTATTAGATTAGCGGTTCTATATGAGACAAAATGTTGGGCCGTTAAGAAAGATCATATAAATAAGATGAGTGTTGCGGAAATGAGAATATTAAGATGAATGTTTTGTAAGACTTAAAAAAATAAAATTAAGGATGAAAAGATTTATGGAATGGTAGGGGTCGTATCAATTAAGAATAAGCTGAGAAAAAGTAAATTATGGCGGTTTGGACATACAATGTAGACCAGTTGATGCAGTAGTAAAGAAAAGCGACAAGATTATGGATATTGAAAATAGTAAGGGGAGGGCTAGATCTAAATTGACATGGGGATGCCGTGTTAAGAAAAGATACGAGCTTATTGAAATTAATTGAAGATACGACCCTTAACAAAGCAAAATGGTGTAAAATGATTCTTGATTGGGACAAAGGTTTAGTTTGGTTTGGTCAGTTCTAGTGTGTTAATAACAGAAACTAAGGTTGGATGCTATTGATTTTCTTCCATCATCAATATCATTGCATTCTAACAAGATGCTGTGTTGCAGATCACGATCAAATTCCAAATTCCTCAAACCTGTGAAATTCCTCTATTGATTGCAAACCTTGTTTCAAATCTTGGATTGAAGGTTGAAGATCGTGGTACTGGATCAGATATGGTATTGCGGGCTTGGGATAGGTTTGTTTGAAGCTTTGTTTGTAGTGTTCGTCAGTTGTCTTATGCTTCATAGACATGGCCTTTTCCACTTGATAACATCATTAAGCGCTTAAAACTGATTGCATTCAGCAATTTCACAATTAAGGGTGTTTGATAACGCGTAATCATGCACTAGTTGAATCCAAGAATAACTGAAAATGGGTCTTAATTTCAAGTAAGAGAGATTTAACTTATCACTGAATGCTGAATATGCTCAGTGGAAGGTAGTTTTATTTTCGTTTTGAAGTAACATGTTTACCTAATACAGAAGTAAAGAGTTTTATAACTCAATCTTAAGGTTTACTAAACATGTCTGTAGTCCTTTTATTTGTCTTAATAGTGGTCACTGGTGTCATTATATGTTTAGAATAATTGTAGCGAACTAAATAAATGTTGTGACTTTGTGTTGCAATATTCAGTGCAGTTGCTTGGCAACTAACACTAAGTCATCCCGAGAAACAGAAGGAAGCTGGTGGGATTCAGGGTCAGCTGGATGATACAAGTACGCATGATGGAGATTTGTGCGTTCTTATGTTTCGTTCACTCATTAGCTCTGACAAAGCGGTTGTGTTCCATTTCCATTTTCTTAGGTTACTTATAATTGGCAGAAACCACATCACCTGTAATTCATTTCTCATATTAGTTTGTTTGTGTAATATGTGCAGGAAGTTGAGTTCATAAAGCGGGGAAGCTTTAATTCCAAGGAGCTTGATGCTTTGGTATCCGTGTTACAATTAGTGGGACAAAATAAAACCTTGTTAAGAAAATCAAGGGGAGATAGTATGCAGAAGCCATCTGCAGAAAAATTGGTTGCTAGTTTGGAGGCCATGGGAGTGCGAATTTATGGACTTAATGAGCCTAATGTCGATTATCCAAAGACAGAGATATCATGGGACAATATTGCTGGATATAATCAGCAGAAACGGTATGCTATAATTTGGGGTTGGTAGCATCTTTATATTGCCAGTTAAATATATTATATAAGTCCCTTTATGGTTCACAATGCAAGCCCGATGTGCCGCTTTGCTATATTTTTGTCAGGTGGAGGCCTCCAACAGAACGGAAAGTTTTTTACTTTAGACCAATGTCAAATAGAATAACCAAAAAGAACAAAAGGCATGTTGCCCTTTATTATGCCAAATTTGACATAGCAAGTTGAATGCGAATTGCTACATAAGATTAAAGCATTTCGGGTTGAGCTTTGGGGTACTTTAATTTTTACAGTTTGAAGTGCCAGGTGGGATTGGAAGTATCAGGTGGAGATACTCTTACATAGACAACAAACTAGTAGCAGTGCTTTAGATACTATTTTTGTTTTTTCTTTTTTAGGACTTTTTAGTAGCCTTAAATCAATAGAATTGAAGTTACCTCATGTATCTATGTTTTTTTATAAGGTTTTTATGAGTCACCAGAGTTTTCTTAAGCCTATAGGTTGGCAACATTGTTGTAAAACTAAGTTGGTCTCTCGAACTTGAATAAGATATAGATTTGATTGATATGTAAGAAAAACTGCCTAGACCGAATAAACCAATCACATCGAACCAAATCTATCAATTTTGGTAAGTTTTTTAATATAAATCAGTCTGCACTCTTTTAAGGAAATAAAAAATTGATTTCCTACACAAAAGTGGTTCAACAAATAGTAAACCGGAATAAACCGAAACCGACCAATGAATACAACCGCTTGCCATTTAGAAAGTTCGTAGTTTGTTTAGTTTTGAATTAAGCCAGTTTAAGTTTAATTGTTTAGGTTTTGGACAATTATTCACACTACTTATATTTAGTGTAAGACATGTCAACATATATTTTGTTGAAACTTGGAATTTTGGACAATTCAAACTTCGATTGTTGTTTTATTGAATCATTATGTGTTCGGGTAATTATTAACTTGTAGAAGGTTTAATACTTAAACATTACGTATGCTGCATACTTGGGTACAATTATAGATTCAATTAAGTATTTTTAAGTAATTAATTGCCTCAACTATGAAAGGTGCAAACAGATTAAACCGCACCAGGTCGAACCAGTTTTATTATGATGGTTTGGTTCGGGTTAATGGCAATTTCAGTCGATTTCGATATGCATAAAAGCCAAACCAAAATTATCAATCCGGTGACAAATTTTTTGAAAAATTTACCAAATCGAACCATTTACATCCCTTAGATTTGTGCTTTCTCTCCCCCTTCTCTCTCCTTTGCTTCATTCTTAATCTTCTCTTCACAAGGGCCTATTCTCTTCTCCTCTCAGCCTCTCTTGGTTTGTCTCTCTTCATCTCCTTTTATCTTCCACCGTTTGTCTTTCTCTTCTCTCTCCCCTTCTCGTTGACTGCCCTCTCTTTGATTTTCTTGCTATCTCTTCTTCTCTATTCTTTGCGCTTTTCTCCTTTGTCGTTATGCTATTTCTTCTCCTTCAGCTCTATCCCATAACATTTAGAAAGACAATAAATCAACATTTTGTTTTTGCCCATCACATGTTTGAAGACCTTTTGGAGGTCATGCTACATCAGTCTTGATATCCTTATCATTTTGCTTCAATCACTGTTCAGATTGCGTATCAGAATGTGGTTTCATACTTAAAAACCCCTAGAAAACATTTTAGTTTGAAATATTCAATTGATGCAATCCATCTTTTTAGAAAATGCATTTTTGATGTTAACCCCGTACTCGTTTTATACAAGTGGTTCAATTTTAGTCATATATATATATATATATATATATATATATATATATTTGTATTTTTAGTAATCCTTTGGTCAACAAATACACGCGTATTCACTCCCACACATTGCACTTAGCAAGACTTGAATCCCTCACCCCTATTTGGGAATGTTGACACTCATATGGCCATACCATTAGTCCAAAAGCCATTTGGTGTATTTTTAATAATAATATCGAAATCATATCTTACCTTGGCATTAAGGTTTCATTTGTTTTAATGTAAAATATTTTATGGTAAGTACTTCACATATTTTTCATTATTTGATTTGATAAAAATAACGTAAAATATTTTTTAGTAAAATATTGTACATTTAATGATCAAAATGATTGACCTAAGAAAAGGGATTAAATTATTTTTTGCATCAGCGTAGGAAGTGGTGGTAGTGATTGTAGGGGTGGGGGTGGTGGTAGCGGCGGCGGCGACGGCAATGGGGGTAGGAGGGTGGTGGTGGTAGGGGTAGCAATGGCAGTGGCAGTGGCAGTAGCGGCAATAGGGGTGGAGGCGGCATGGTGACAACTATGGTGGTGAATGATAGTGGAGGCAGCAGTGGGGTGGTGTGATGGTGCTAGGGTGGTGGTGGAAATAGCGACGATGACGGTGGTCGTGATTGTGGTCGTGAATGTGGTGTTGATGGTATTGGCGACAACAACGGTAATGGTGGCAACGACGATGATGAGAATGAATAGTGGTGGGAGCAACGTCAGTGCAGGTGCTAGTAGTGGTGGCTGGATGGTGGTCGTAGTGGAGGTGGCGTTGGCATTGATTGTGGTGGTGGTGATGGTGATGGCAAGCTTCCCCGTGTCCAAGTGTCAAGTCCCGAGGGGATGGTGATTGTGGTGGTGGAGGGATGGTGGTTGTGGTGGGAATGGCGATGGCGATGGACTGTATTAAAATAATAACGTATTAAAAAATAAATTTTAAAGTTTTTCCCAAATACCAACCAAACACCGGAAAATAGAAAGAAAAAGATTGTTTTTTATAAGATCATTTTACGAAGAATTTTTTTATGGTTAAATATTTTACGCCAAACCAAATGGAGCCTACAAGTTGTTTTGTTTGTTTCTAAGTGTCTATTCTTCTATAGGTTTTATGTTAAGTTATTTATAAGTAATCGTATGATTAACGGTGTGAGTTTATCTTTTGCTTCTAGTCATAAACTTCATGGTTTATTAAAATGTATCTAATTATCATGTTTAACAATTTTAATGAATCGTGTTTAACTTCTAGATTTTTCACGTATGCAATTTTCTTTTTGATTTGATATCATGGTGAGGGAGTCTCAAATTAACTGTATGTATTTGGATAATCCAACTCCATATATTGGTTGTGTTCTATGTATGCACGTGCTACTTTTGCTATAAAGCATTTTGAGTCACCTGTTAGTATTTTGTCAGTGCTTTCGGATTTGAATTTAGAGATTTTGCAAGGGAAGTGGATTTGTTGTACACATGTAGACTTCCACACTGTATAATTTGCATGACTGACAAGTTCTGTTGTAAGATGAGTAACTCAGACTTCTAGGCTTGAACTTTGAGCCCTGCACCCTTCTCTCCTAGGATATTATATTCATCATATTTAATTATTTTCTTAACCCTTTAAAGTATTTCCATTTTCACTAACCCTTCAATATACAGGGATGCTAGTACCTTTGAGGAAATGCTCATGTGAGCCTGTTTTTGTTTGGTCGTTGTGTAGGGATGTTGAAGACACAATATTGTTGGCCCTTCATAGTCCTGAGGTGTATGATGACATTGCTCGTGGGACCCGCTGCAAGTTTGAGACAAACAGACCCCGAGCCGTGCTTTTTGAAGGTCCACCAGGTCTGTGTTCCAGTTCAGGACAAGACTCTGATAACCTAATTGCAATTTCATGTTTTCTAATTGGTTTTACTTAAGCCGAAAGAATTGATGGATACATTGCTTCTTTCCTGTGATGTCAAATTTACAGGCAGAACATCATTGGGTCAGACGACGCTTCGTTTTTTGGTTAATATTGGTGTAGTGAATAGTTAAATAAAAGCATCCTGGGTAGTAATGCATAATGTGATGGATTGGAGGAGGCAAATAATTATCATGTACTATGCCATAAATTGTTTGGATAATTGACTTAAGGATTATAATTTGTTTGATGCTAGAAGTAATGAAGGCCTCATTCCAATGATAATCTCTGTTTCTTGCTTTTTATGGGTTGGTAGACTTGAATCTCGTGCGTACCGATTTTTTATTTTTTATTCTATTAAATTTATGAAGCACAATTGCCTGTACAAGGAAGTTGTCTGTATATTGGACATTGATACTTTTCAAGGTCTTGTGAATGTTCATCTCTCAATAACTTGGAAATAAGTTTTGATAGTTTTGGGTAAGTATATATAGGTAGGGATACCGAAGGACATGATCGATGAATCTTGAACGTATGGAATTAGAATAACAATAGTCCCGGGATGTCACTCAACTGGGAGTAGCGGATGCCACTTGACGCTACTTATCACAAATGTCACTCGACATGACTAAGCCACACACTTGATTGTAGGAGGAATCACTCCAAGAAAGACGCACTTGCATAGGGTATTTAGAATAATAAAATCAAACTCTCATCTTCTGATACCATTTATTCGTAAATTTATAGGCATCACAAATGCGATTCTTCGAAACTCATAATAAAATCTAGACATATTCCAACCAGACCTTTCAAATACCTAGACGATCCTTCATCTACATATATTAATATAGACCTTGAAAGATGTGTTCAATGACTAGAAATCAAAAAGGCACTTCTGAAAATAAATTAAAATGGCACTTTGTTTCCATGCATAGGTTTTTATTATGCTCCTGCGTCATTCTCCCTTTCTTCAAAAGAGCTCGACCTTGAGTTTGAAGTTAAATCCTCCCAAAGGATCTGATTCATCTTCTTAAGATTCTCACTTGATACCCATGCATCTTCTGAATTTGGTTTTTCACTAAAAGTTAGACTAGTTGATAAGCTCTCGGGCAACCCAACGCGATAAGCATTTTGTCCCAATTTCTTCAACACTTGAATTGGACCAAACTTCCTTTGCTTAAGTTTGTTGTATGTCCCTGTAATAAACGGTTTTTTACCCAAATAAACAATGCCCTAGCCACCTTCACTGAACTCTAAATTCCTTTGTCAAACATTTGCATAAGACTTGTAATTTTGTGCAGATTGCTTCAAGTATCCTCGAACTTGTTCGTGAACCATCTTCAGCTGTGTAACGAACTCTTCCATACTAACTCTTGATTGGCAAAAGATCTTACACTTGATTAAGATTTTTATCATAAACAATTTCGAATGGAGTCTTCTTTATAGATTGATTGATGAAGCTGTTATAATCAAATTCAACTTGTGAAATGACACGATCCCATTGCTTCGGATGCTCTCCCACTATATTTCGCAGCAAATTACCAAGGGATCTGTTTACTTGTTTGACCATCAGTTTGGGGATGATACGCACTAAAGAACTGGAATCGAGTTCCCAATAATTTCCACAAGGGCCTCCAAAAATGACTAACAAATTTCACATCTAAATATGAAGTAATTGTCTTCGGAACTCTATGCAAACGAACGATTACCTTGAAAGACAAAACAGCAACATGAGAGGCATTGGTTGAGTTCTAGCAAGGTATGGAATGAGCCATCTTTGAGAATCGATTAACTATAACACCATACTTCCCTATAAATTGCCTCAAAACCTAAGTCATCGGCTTCATAAATGTACTTGGGACGTTGGACAACTCAAATGGCATAAGAAGCCATCCATGGAGGCTATATTTGGTTTTAAATGCAGTCTTCCATTCATCACCTTCTCTAATTATGATTTGATGATAACTACTTTGAAGGTCGATTTTAGAGATCTTAGCACCACCTATCTCATCAAGCATGTCATCCAATCAGGGAGTAGGAAATCTGTACTTGAAGGTCATTTTATTTACAGCTCTACTATCAATCCACATCCTCCATGCTCCATTCTTTTCAGGAGTTGTTCGAACGGCATGAGGACTAAGGGACACTCAAAAGTGTCCATTCCTTAACAAACCCTGACTTGTCTTTGTAATTCAGCATGTTCATTAGGCGACATTCTATAATGAGGTATGAGATAAGTTAGGAAAGATACCACCGGGAACAAAATCTGTTTGATGTTGAATGTCTCGAAGTGGAGGCAAACCAATTGGAAGTTCATCTGGAGCCAAGCCTTTAAACCTTTCCAACAAACTTGCAACTTTATTAGGAATATCATCAGCACCATTATGAACTTCTGCCACAACAACAAAGGCATATGCTATTCCATCTTCTTTGCCGGATAGCTCGAATTCTTTGTAAGTGTTTATAAAAAAAATAACATTTTCCGTCGAGATCAACATGGACAGGTTAAATGCAATGGAGCGGAGGTTCAATGCCTAGCTTCAGGATTTCATTGGAATTTAAATGACTGAACAAACCAATAAACTTTTGCAAGAAAATAAAGGATTGAAGATTAATAAAATGAAATTTTATTAATCTTCGTAAAATAGAAACAAAGATTACAAGAAAGAAATACCGCCACTCGCCTACGGTTGCTCGGCAAATGTTGAGTATCCTCTCTTGAATATCCTTGAAGAATGAGAACTATCTACATTATGCTACTCCTAATACATAAATGAAAGATAAAAAAAAAAAAGAAGATAAAATCCGTTGCGGATTGATGAAGTTGGTGTGCCCTTTTACAATGGATACAATACAACTATTTATAAAATTCCATAATTAACCGCCGGCCTTCAACTTCCATTAATCGCCGGTCTTCCTTTGGAGTGCCACTTGTCTTCCTTAATAATATTATATTTGGGCATTTAAATATAACATTATCTTCTATCAAGTTTTTATAAAATATAATAGGCCATTTAAATAATAAAATTATTTTTCATTAAGCCTATAAATATTGACAGGCTTTTTAAATTGAAAATGCTATCCTCGACAAGAAAATATTAATTATGGTGTAAACAGTAAGACAACAAACTAACTTGATTAGTGGAATGCACGTTAGTAAGAACATCTCTCAATGGGTTCAAGACATATTTCATTCCATTTTTTTAAAAGAGTGTACGCATTCTTTCCCCCGTCATGTTGAACATTCTTATTGAATTGCCAAGGCTTGCGAAGGAGTAAATGACAAGCGTCCATGTGAAGAACATCAAAATAAAATTCATCTTCATACTTGCCAATAGAAAACTTTATGCCTTATCGACGTGTTACCATGAACACACTTGTTGCCAATAAAAACACTTGTTGGAGGGTGAAACTCCCTTTTCTCGATCCGTGTTTCCTCCCCCTTTTGGGTTTGGACGTTCAAATGTAGCAATCTTCTTGGTCTTGTCTTTCACATTCTTCGTACTTTCAGGCTTTTATATGAACTCCATTTCAGCTTTGCTTCTACCTTGAGGGCCATTTGATAAGCCTGCTCAAGTAATTCGAGAGAATGCATTATGAGTTCTCCCTTAAGATTGTACTTCAATTTGCTAACTTACCTAGCAACAAGCTGGTCATTACTTTCATGCAAGTTGACACGATTCAGAAGTTGGTAAAATTGCACTAAAGACTTCTGTAAAGGATTTCTGGTCATTACTTCCACAGATTCAAAGGCAAGAATTTCTCGTCAAGCCTCAGCTTTGTTTTGGTCCATGTATTGCCGTATGATCTCTACTATGTTGATACTGTTTCCATCAAATTGGAGCACAACCTTTCAAAACTTTGTTGTAACAAATTGCACTTTCTTTTCATCAAAGAGCTCTTTCCAGTTAAAGAAAGCTTCAAGAGATGCTATCCAATTTCACTACTCATCTGCATTCATCTTGCCTTCGAAATCTGAAACCTTAATTGTATGCTTCGATCTGAACTTTCTAAGGCACGAGCCAAACGAACCATAGGCCATCGATTAACATGGCCTGATTCTGGAACAAAGCTAGAAGAAGAAGTTGAATGGACGTCACTATCATCATTATAGAAAATTGTTCGTGCACGCCCTTGGCTTGGAGCTGTAGGGGTTGGAATCCGTTGGAAGAGTTCATTCATCATTTATTGAAGAGCTTGATTAGATCACGTCAACTGAGTAAGTTTTGCTTGGACATTTGTACCTTTATTTTTCTGACGTCGTTGAATTCTCTGGTGGAATTTTAGGAGCTGATTGGAATAATGGAGGATAGATTATGAAAAGTTAAGTTGACAACTTGATCACCACAACAGGAAATCTTGCTCTGATATCAATTTGATGCATGCTGAAACCTGCAAGGATAGATAGTCCTGGGATGTCACTCAATTGGGGTAGCGGATGCCACTTGACGCGATTAAGCCACACGCTTGATTGTAGGAGGAGCCACTCCAAGCAAGGCACTTGCATACACTAATCAGAATAATAATCAAATTCTCTTTCTTCTAATTCTATTCATTCATAAATTTATAGGCATACAAATGCGACTCTTCAAAACTCACAATAATAACTAGACATTTTCTAACAAGACCTTTCAAATACCTAGACAACCCCTCATCTGCATACATAAATGTAGATCTAGAAAAATGTGTTCAATGTATACCTAATACCAATAAACCATAAATAATTTGACTAGATACTAAAAGATGCTTTAACTAGAAATTAAAAAAACACTTTCGAAAATAATTGAAATGACACTTCGTTTCCATGCATAAGCTTTTGTTATGCTTCTGTATCAATATTTGTTAGAGGAATGCAAGCCTATGGAAGGATCGCCACCACATGGCACCTTGGAGAACCCACCTCCAACGAGAGAGCTAGACTAGCTTCCCTTCGCATTGCAAGTAGCAAGCCACCCGAATCACCTTTAACAAGTTCCCCGCCTTAGCTCGCCTCAGAGTGAGCGAGCTACCCGACCCGTCTCAACTCCAGCAAGCCAGTTTCTTGGCTCGTCGTTGTCTCGCGTATGAGTTCAAGGATCATGAGCCTAGCCAACTTACTTGGACTTGGCCACTTATGTGCTCAGCACATTTGGTGCTCGTTAAAGTGCCAAAAGGCAACTCAAGTGTTGGGTAAACCGGGTTTTGCTCGATAGTTGTACGACTTAGCCTAAAATGACTTAATCATCTAGTCTCTATTAAGTTGCTTCTCCTATGTATTGCCTATTCCTATGAGAAGCGTCACCTTGTGGCATTCTTAGTCGTTTGGCCACGCTTCAGCTCAATATCTCCTTTCGTCGAGTAAACTCTCCTAAAGAATCATTCGAAGCACCTAAGGTTGGATCCAGGGTCTAGGGACCTACATTTAGGACCAAAAGAGACATGTTTTGGAGGCTAGAGCGAGGAGTTTTCAAGGAGTTCGGCTTACCTTGTATTACGGTGGCGCCACCTTGACCAGTCAGAGAGAGAGAAGGAAAGATGCTGACCAATAACTGATCCCTTATACCGTGTATCATACCTCCCGCCTAACTATCTCCATGATACGACTCTCCACGTATCATACCTACCTCTTCAATTTTAGATATATAATCTTTGAAGTATAAACCTAGGGCTTATAGAGGAGCATGTCACTTTTGTTTGTCAACTCAACGAGGAATGGTCACCTATCCTTAGGGATGTTGACCAAGACACTTGATACCTTAAAGCACGTATCGTGCTTCACATAATTGTCTCCTTGGTATGACTCTTCACATATCATACCTACCTCTGCAACTTTAGTTATACGAACTCCGAAGTATAAACTTTGGACTTGTAGAGAAGCATGCCACTTTTATTTGTGGAGCCAACAAGGAAGGATTACCTATCCTCTGGTGAGTTGGCCTTCTCCTTTGGCTCTCACCTATAAAGAGTTGGCCCCTTATTTATTAAGAACACTTATGCTCTCAAGCCTATCTTTTTCCATCTCTAGTTAAATTCTCCATTGCCATTTCTCTCTCTCTCTCTCTCTCTCTCTCTCTTTAAGGCTACCTTATCTTCTCCATCTCCGGCCATCTCTCCCTATTGAAGTGCATACCATCTTTCCGGACTCTACTACTCAGATCTACCCTAGGACTTTATATATATGTTTTTTTTTCAATAAGTAAAAGAATTTTATAAGAAGAGCCAAAAAGGAATTGCCACCCAATTACAAAAAAGGCCCCAAATAAAAAGGCCCTATATACTTTCTTGTGTATTCAAAAACTCTACAAATTCTAAGAAGTGGACTAGAGAAAGGATTGCACACCAACATGTCTCAGCTCTACAAAAGACTAACAAAGCTACGTTTATGCTTAAACAAAGGGCTCTCGACATCTTCAAAAGACCAACAATTTCTTTCCCGCCAAATGATCCTCATCAAGCTCAATGGAATGAGGCACTAAATCTTCCATCATCTTTTCCCAACTGACAAGAAGCTCCGCATTCTTACAAAGAACATAAAAAGATTTTCTTGTTCTATGACCCCTACATAAAGAATGAGGATTGGGATACATTGAAATTAACTTGCTTCGAATTTTCTCAAAGTAGCTTTGATTGAGTTCCATTGGTGAAGTCCTACCATTCAACGATTATTTGGAGAGGTCTACAATGCCAATTGAAGTGCCTTTTTTTGGACAGCCACTTTAAGCTCTATTCTTACTATTGATATCTCGGTGTAGAAAAGCTTTGGACATTCTATGTTTGTTCGAGCAAAACTCGCTCTCTTGCCACGCCTTTCACTCACTCGCTTTAGTCGGACTTCACGCCTTTTTCATTATCCATTATTGTGATTATAATCTTTATTTTCATTGGGATCTTGATCTTCTTAGATAGGTAATCTATTGGTGCTCGTGCCATAGAGTAGAGGAGATTGTAGACCATTTGTTGCTCTAATGTGAAGTTACTACGGAACAATGAAGTTTTGTCATTTTTTATATCCACGGTGATGCTTGATTATGCTTGTAAACTGTTGAAGAGATGAGGGGTAGATGCAGGATGATAAGGAAGAAGAAACCCTGGATGGTAGCGCCCTTATGCATCACGTGGTGCTTGGGTAGAGAAAGGAATAGATGTGCATATGAAGATAGAGAGTTGGGGTGCAAAAGCTTAAGAGGCCTTTATTGCATGGTTTCCATTTTTGGTGCAAAGGATTTTTTTTTTGCAAATCCTCTTTTGTCTTAACTTCAAAATACTAAAAAAAAATGGGTGGGAAACCTAATCAATTATTCTGTTTTACATCATTTGACATTATTTTGAATTTCATCAGTTGTGTTATGAATTCAAGCAGTGCAGCTACTATTTCAGCTCACAGTTCTTAGTTTTCTAATTAATTGCCTGACTTGCTTCCCAATAATGCATATTCAATTTCAGGTACTGGGAAGACATCTTGTGCTCGTGTAATTGCTGATCAAGCGGTATTCCTATTGGCACATTGATTACTGTTTTATTAGTTGTTTCTTGGCCTTGCTGTGAAAGGGTGTGTTGCTTGGGTTGCCACCTATGCAGTGATGTACATGCCTTTTGACTGCCACTAGTTATGGGTATAAACTGTTGATTTCCATGGGCTCCATCAGGTGGTTTAACGATAAGCTGAGAAAAAATAGATTAAGGTGGTTTGCATGTATACAACATAGACCGGTTGATGCAGTAGTAAAGAAAAGCGACAAGATCATGGATAATAGAAATACTACTATGAGGGGTAAACCTAAATTGACACAGGATGTCGTTTTAAGAAAATATATGAACTTATTTAAAGTAACTGAAGATATGTCCCTTTACATAGAAGAATGACGTCAAAAAATTCATATAACCAACTTCAATTGATTGGGACAAAAGCTTAGCTTGGTTTGATTTGGATTTTGGTCATTATTTTATTCTCTTCATTTAATATATCAACTCTACCCATTTGGGCTATTGTTGAGATACGTGCCCAATTTTGTATTGGATTTTAACACGCTGAAAGTTTAGGATTTATTACTTCAAATGCCTCACAAGTTTCCAAATGTATTGTTCGACAATCAATAGTCATAAAAGCTTAAGTTATTAAGAAATGATCCACACAATACCTAATTTTGTTTTATGAATAAACATAATAGGGAACATGTACATACACAAAATAGAGTGCACATGAATGAGCATGTTAGCCATAGGAGAACAAATGTGTAGCTAGACTTGAAACTAACTCCTCCGAGAACCTAAGCTTGATATGGAATGCGTGGTTGATTGCTAGATAGATTAAGCTTCCAGGCCATTTTATACCAAAAAGATATGATCCTAAGAGTTATATGAGAAGCTTAAATATATGTAGTTTGACCCATTCCTAATAGATTAAGACTTTGGGATATTTGTTGCCCAACGTTACTAACACTATTTTATTGGGAAAAAATATGTTTACTTTCTGACGCAGATAAAGAGAAATTATCTCCGTTCTAGTGATCAACATACACATTGCATGCACATGAAATATTGTGCTTGGACATGAAACCAATTGCATTGGCCATGTATAACTCTTGTTATGTACAAAATTTTAGGCATTGCATAGTATCAGTGTGTAGTACTATGTAGGGGTGAGCATCGTGTTGTGTTATATCGGATTCGTGTTAAAAGCCTTTCAACACTAATATTACCCATTTAAGTAAACATGTTACTTTTCCTAACACTAAAATTATCTGCTTATAAACTGGATAACCTATTTATAACATGTTTAATAATCTGTTTAACAACTTATTTAATATCACGTTCATATTTTTAATTTCATACATATTTCAATTATAAAATCACATAAATCATAATAAATAAAAAACTTCAAACAATCTGCAAAAAGTCTTTAAATAGTTTAATGGAAAAACAATATGAATGCATGCATGGAGAACTCCGAAGTGTAAACATTTGATGAAAAAAAGTTTATAAAAAATTAAATGAGTTAGATGGATCATTTTCAGATTCTACAGGTTCAACACTAATTCAACCTATTTATTAAACATGTTATTGGGTTGTGTTATTTTTAACTTCGTGTCAAAAAATAATCAACTCTAACTCTCTAATTTCGTGTAGGGTTCAAGTTGTGTTAACGTGTCGGGTCAAAAATTCCTACCTCTAGTACTATCTACTTAAGTCATTGAATATATTTGTTAACAATAACATGCATCTGACTTTTGAAAGCAGGGTGTTCCATTGCTATATGTGCCATTGGAGGCTGTTATGTCAAAGTATTATGGTGAAAGTGAACGCTTGTTAGGAAAAGTCTTTTCCCTTGCCAATGAGATACCTAATGGTGCTATTATTTTTCTAGATGAGGTAATTGATACAAATAACTCTTCACTTTGGTGTCAATTTAATATATTCCTCTCTATTTTCCCTCGTTCACCTCTTCTGCTCATGCATTCTATTCTGGTTTAAGTTTCTTACAATTGAATTTAACTTGTTTTTTAATTCTTCATTTTCTTTTGTCCTCGTTTACAGGTTGATTCTTTTGCTGTTGCTCGTGATAATGAAATGCATGAAGCTACACGCCGAATTTTATCAGTGTTATTGCGGCAGGTATAATAGCCTTATGTCTTCTCTCTTAATGGAAAATAAATCCATGTCTGACGAGCATATAATGGATGATTAAGTTGGAACTCCAAGAAAGAAAAAGAAAATTCACTCAATTCTATTACTACAATCTTTCTGGATTTTTTTTTTGCTAAATCCTCGCGCATAATGGATTGCATTCCCACTCCCCCCCCCCCCCCAAAAAAAAGAAAAAGGTCCTTCTTTGGGTTTGATGTGTGTTTATTTCTTTGTTTTTCATGTTCCGTGAACCCCTTTGAGAGATCAATGCATTGTTCTCTGGAGCCATGTGTGAAACTGAGTAGGCTCCAACTGAATTAGGCAGTTTTCTGCTGTGGCCTTTATAAACTTTACTCTTCTGGTGCAGATTGATGGATTCGAGCAGGAGAAAAAAGTGGTGGTCATTGCTGCAACTAATAGAAAGCAAGACCTTGATCCTGCTTTGATTAGGTATACTATTGAACAATTCCTTATATGCCAGTCAGCGCAGAATTGATTCCAAGGTTAACCAACGTGTTTCATTTATTTTCAGTCGGTTTGATTCTATGATCACTTTTGGCCTACCTGATCAGCTGACCCGTCAGGAAATAGCTGCTCAGTATGCAAAGCACTTGGCAAAATCTGAATTAGCTGAATTTGCTAAAGTTACGGACGAGTAAGTTTGACATAAATTTGGTTTATTTCCCAATTCTGCCATTACTTGGGTGAAATACATCAGCAACCGCTACTCCCCCTCCGCCAATCTTCTTTCTCTTTTATTTATTTATTTATTAGGGGTGTGGTTGGTTTGATTGTCTGCTATTACACATTGACTACAGGGTACTATTAAATATGGGAAATCTATATGTTCTCGTTTTATTAAAATCAGTTCTGCATATGATAAATACTTGTCAAAAAAGCAATTTCTATGTATGTTAAATGGTTTAGAAACATGTTACTTGGGATGTGGATCATTTTGGTATGTGTTCCGGAAAGGGGATCGTGAACATGGTACACCACATCTAAATGTGGTAAGATGGGAAGAGGCTTGAATTGAAGATTCTTCATTAATTTTCTTTTAACAACTAGATATCTTAAAAAACGGTATATTTTTTCAAATTAATTGTGTAAAAACACATTCTAAGATATTATTGCCCTTTTAAAATTTTATCCTACCATAACTCTAATCTCCTTGGGTGTTAGTTCATTATATTTGCTCTGTTCCTCCTAACGAAATCTTTAGGAAATAAATAGGCAAACTTTTGGGATTACTTAGGTGCTTAAATTTGCCGTTTTGAATCAAAAGAATATACCTTGTCTCAGGCCGTGTGTCCTAAAATGTAAATCGCTGGCCGCTGGGGTATTAGCATTTTATGTTAAAACTGGTTCAAAATGTCAGGATTTGTTTAAGTATTTGCTTTTGTTGCTTATTGCTTCAATATTGACACTTGCTGCATTCAGAATGTCTGGAAGGGATATCAGGGATGTCTGTCAGCAAGCAGAGCGACGCTGGGCATCTAAGGTAACAGTAACAAGATTCCTGCTAATTATCTTCTTGTGGTTTTGTTAACAAATCTCAATGTCTGGTAGATCATTCGACGCCAAGAACATAAAGATGCAGAAAATGGGTCACTTCCACCTCTCCAAGAGTACATCGAGAGTGCTATGGACCGGCGGAGAGTTCTACTTAGTAGTCTGCAGGACCAAAGAGACCGAAACCCTTCAACGAAGAAACCCCAGCTGGATTTGTTATAAGGTATTTACCGTTTGTTTCAATATTTATCAGATTTATAACATTTGATCAAACTATATTCAGCCAGAATGCTTGTGTCTTTTGTGCCTGAATTCTCCTCAACTATTTTTTGTTTTTTAAATTGCCACATTTATAAGCTAATTGGCACTTTTGGAAAGTCTAAAAGGGACTGATGCTTGGGGAGATGAAGATGACCTATCAAAGACTAGTTCACTGAAGTTGGTTCTCTTAGCATCTCTTCAAGTAGGCTACCAATGTTGATAGTGGAGTTGAACCAGTTGTGGATAATAATAGATATTACATACTGGAATTTACACAATTCAATTACTTTCGGTGTATTCAGACACGGGGGCAGATTGGATAGTTTTTAGAAGCGAGTATCCGTAGCCTATGTGAAGATAAGCAATGTCAACTGAAAAGAAAGAAGTTCCTTTACCGTCACTTTCTCCTGGCCAATCAGAAGGCATCTCGGATCAGCATCCATCTTGAGAACAAACAATGGTCTAGAAGTTATTGGAATCATGCTTGAAAACAATGGTATAGTTTTTGTTTTTTATTTTTTATTTTTTATTTTTTTAAAATTATCTTAGGGTGTTTAGCTAACTTGGGCGCATCTCAACAAATTGTTGGGAGAATTTCATTGTTTACAAGTGGGGTCCCATTAAAGCCTAGGTAATGTGTCGTATAAACTAGTTTCAAGAAATTGATAGCACTGAAAGAGTTTTCAAACTTAAGGTTTAAGAGTGAACAATTTTTAAAATTTTAAGTATTGATCATCAGATAAATCCCTAACGGTAACGGTTTCTAAAAAGCTTAGTAATTTTTTTAAATTTTTCTTCAAAAAAAAAAGTGTATAAATATATGTATATATTTCAAACACTATTTTTTATTGGAATAAAATAATTATAATATTGTTAATTAAAAAGTCAATTCTATTTTGAAAAATAAAAGAAAATTGTGCTAATATTTTAATCACTATTGCTTAAAAGCAAAAAATATAGGCATATTAAACATTTTATTCCAATAAACAAAAATAAAAAGCTACTTAAACAAATTATTACAAGCACTCTCATTTTTGTTTTTTGTCTCTAAAAAAAAATTAATTCTCTTAATAGTGAAAGTTTTAAGACATCTTAAGCAGGCACAAATTTTTTTTCCCCTTAAATAGCAGTCTGAAAGTGTGCTGCACTAAAAAAAAAACTTAGCTGGTGTATTTGTTCTTGAACTACTTATCATTTGTGTCTAAAGACACTTAATTATTTAAATTTGGTAATTTAAAAGTAAAATATAAAGTAGTATCAATAATTATTTAATTGGTCAATTTAAGGAGCTCAAATAAAAATATGATTTTGATAGTTTTTTAACTTATGGAGATAAAAAAAGATAAACAAAGAGATAATAAAAGTAAAAATTAAATTATTTTTTTTAAATTAATAAAAAGAGAAATAATATCGATTGAACATAAAAGAATGTGAGAAATGAGAAATGAGAGAATAAAAAAAGAATAGCTAAAATGATCTCATTTTAAATGTTGAATTGTTGACACCTATTTAGATATTATATCAAATTGTTTTATTTAATTGTATAATTTTTTTATTGTACTTTTGCTAAGTACATAGTAATGTGGTATTTAGTAATGAGTGTAATTATTCTGTTATGAAGTGGTTGCTTATTGCAGTTGAATTTATAGTACAAAGTTTATTAAGGATTACCTTTAATAAAAATACTAAGAGAAGGTAGAGACATGGGATATGAATTCACTACTTTAGCTGAAAACGTACCTCTTGACAAAATGGAATGCCAAAACAAAAATTATACAATTGACCCTAATTAATTTGGACATTTTTAGTTTGAATTATTGTGAGAAAACCAAATAATTTGTGTTAAGATTTAAGAATATAAAAATAATATGTTAATATAAAATTTTAAAAATATAAAAATAATATATTAATGCACTGAAATTTGTTTTACTTTCTCTGCTTGAAATATTTGATTGATTTCAAGAAACTAATGTTTGGGTTTCCTTTATAATAGTATAATAGTATAGATATAGATTTATATTTTATCTTTTAATCTATAATTATATAAATTGTAGTTTAATATATATATATATATATATATATATTATTACATTCACAACTTATATCTTTAATATCTAAAAAATATAACGAAAAATTAGTGAGAAGTCTAATTTTTTAGGTTATGCATTGATTTTCATCAAGCAAAAGAATTTTTATTGCGTAAGATCTATTTTCACAAAAGTATTTCAGTATTTAGGTCATTTATTTGTTGCATGTAACTTTTTTGGGATAAAAATATTTTACTGTATACCTACCATAGTTAAGATCTGAATTGTTAATAGAATATAAGACTGAAAGTGATAATGTTAATCAAAATAGAAGACAATAGAGAGGGGAGAATGATGGCGATAAAGAAGACAATAATAAAAATAATAGACCTCATATATATATATATATATATATATATATATAAAGTAAGAAGCTTAGAACGGATGGAATGGCTATGGATGATTCCGTTGATGTATGAGAAAACCCCCCATGTCTTCTAATCCTTAGCTTGAACGCTTGGACAACTCGCACGCTCAGCTGTGTTTCTTCTCTTTGAATATTTTTTTGTTTGATTGAGGGTAAATATATAAATTAATAAATTTATTTGTCTCGTAATTTGTATTTGTTTGATCAAATAAACAAATTTATTTGTTTAGCAATTTATATTTGTTTGATTAAACAAATAAAATTATTTATTTAATATTTATCAATATTAGAAATAAATAGATAAATTTATCTATTTTGAAAATTGTTCTTGTTTGACCAAAGAGATAAATTTATTTGTCTAGCATTTGTCAATGCTAAAAGGAACAAACAAATTTATCTATCTAGTAAATAGTGCTTGTTTTACAAAATATATAAATTTATCTGTCTAGAACTTATACTTGATTGAGTGAACAAATAAATTTATCTGTTTAACACTTGTGCTTATTTGACGAGATAGATAAATTTATCTGTCTAGCATTTGTCAATGTTAAAAAAGAATAGATAAATTTATTTATTTAACAAATTGTGTTTGTTTTATAAAATAAATAAATTTATCTATCTAGCATTTATACTTATTTGAAAGGACGTATAATTTTATTTGTCTAAGTTTGTTTGACAATGTTAGAAAAGAATAAATAAATTTATATGTGTTACATATTTATGCATTATCTGTGTTGATATAAAAATAAATAAATTTTTTCGTTTGTATATCAAATAGATAAATATCAAACAAATAAATTTATCTGTTTATTATACGAAATAAATAAATTTATCAGTTTATTAATTATTTTTGAAAAAAATTATATTTTTTAAATAAATTAAATTTTATGTATTAAAATCTTTATTTATAAATTTTGGGTGTTAAATTTTTTTTTATAAACCTCTTGCCGAGATTCCCAAAATATAATCCCTAGCCGACTAATAAAAAACAATAATTATGTAACAGAAAAAGGCAAAAATATATAGAAATAACCATTGCGCAGAAGCAAACATCGCAAATTGTATTCTCCTCCTAGAAAAGATATTCAGTCCTCTCTCTCTCTCTCTCTCTCTCTCTCGATTCAATTTTACAGGCGAAAGATGGCCTCTCGTGACAAGAAACCTGCAAAACCCTCCACCAGTCGAACCGGCGGTATCCGAACCCTTTCCGATTTGAACCGACCCTCCGGTTACGACTCCGACAGTGACTCCGATGGTCCTCAAGAGTACTACACTGGTGGGGAGAAAAGGTCATATCTCTTGTCCTTTCCTTCTCATATTGGTCCATTGTTATCGAGTGACAATTTTGAACATTTTTTTGATTAATTGTTCTTGCTTTGTTGCCAAGAATTGAATTCCTATGAATAAGAAATGGATATGTGAATTGCCGTGTAACAGATTGCGGTCGAGTTGATTTTTTACTAGACTTAAGATCTTGAATGTTCTTACCTAATTAGTGGGGTTTTTTTTTTTGTGTGTGTGGAACAAAATGATGAAAAGGATTCAATTTTTATACTGATATCAATTTCCATTGAAGTCACGTGTTTTGCACTAAAATGTTCTGCACCTTCATGGAATTTAGTTCTTTTCAAGGTGAGGTAAGTCTTCTAGTTAGTCAAAACAGCTAGAAATGGCTGTGGACGTGCACAACGATGTGGAGGCGTCAAAGGTCCACATAACAGAAACCCCAAGTTTTGGAGTAATTATTTGGCAGTCCTAGACCACCATGTGGCATGCCTACCTAGTTGTGTCCATCCAATTATGTAATAGAAAATACCCCACATGGAACAATGTTGATCCCCTATTGTTGGGTAGGTAGGAGACGATGGTGGCCCATTTAATGTGTATTGCACATTCTCATTTGCCGGGAGTACCTAATAATTTTCCCAAATTTGGGGATTTTTATTTCCTTTTTTGTTGGATTGGATATCCTAAAATACTGCTTGAAAGTTGGAATACTTGTTATGGGTTCTGTGGCCTGTTTTGTAGTTGAGATTGTTCAGGTCCTTGTTATGTATATATATGTTCGGAATGTATTTTCTTTCTTAGGGGCAGCACTAGTTCCTGCATGTGCTTTGTTGTTCCCTCGTTTTTGCCAAGTGATATGACACCCATGGTGAATGGAGTTAGAAGGTGTATCGTATGTGATATGATTTAGCTTCCGAGAACGACCAGATGATTGATGAGCTTGCTACTTCAGTTTGCATAAGAATTCCAAGTCAGAATTTTCTGTGGATTTAATGTTAGTAGTGGCAGTATAGCTTCTGCCCGAATGCAGTGCCAACTGGTTGAGTGAGGTGATTAACAAGTGCTAAAATAAAATCCAGTAGTGAATTATGTTTGGATTTAAATGCAGTGAACTGCTAATATTTGATTATTAGTGCACTCAGTACTGGAATCAATTAACTAAAGAATTGGCTATTTTTATTGAAGTGAGACGGCATAATTCCACTATAAGACTAGGACAGTGGTACGATGCTTCGTACTTGAACCCCGGGCCAAACTGAGCATTGTTACAGTCAAAACAATTAATCAGAGTAGTGGTTAACTAATGCCATTAGTACTCTTCCTGCTGTGGCTATTCTTTTAGTTTTCTGTTTCTACTGGTCCTGGGATAATGTAGGCACATCCGTACATGTGTGGATTTAGATTACATGGCATTGATACATCACCCTAATTGGCTCCATGTGGATCTCATGTCTTCTGTCTTAGAATCTTACTTAAGGATTGTACCCTATCACCCCCCTTGGATCATCTCTGGCGAGATCTTCCAAGTGAAATCCGTTATGCATGATCTGTAACGCATGATTTGTAATCTCCAAATTAGACCAAACTCCAAAACAACCTAGGCTAAAGCAGGGATACCCCGGAATGAAGACCGGCCCCCCTTTTCGGTGACGACTTGCTGCTGGAAAATGGCCCGTATTCCGGTGGACGTATGAGGATCTCAGTTGGGATCATTGGAGGGCTTGTGGTTTGGAGGCTAGAGTTGAGTGATCGTTAAGGTCACTTGTTCATACCCACACAACTCACTTCGACCAATCTTAGATGAGAGAAGTTTTACCAAGACGTGATACTTGCACGAGTGTAGAAGCATGCCTGGCACTATATGAAAAGCGTTTTTGACGCTACGCTGCCATGGAAGGGATTTGCGTGTTGACCTCTACCGCTAGATTGGAAGATCTCCCAACCTCCTTTATATTGTTGGCACATGTGCCAAGGGGCTATGATCTCGCTTGGAATCATTGAAGGACTTGTGGCTCGGAGGCTAGAGTTGAGTGATCGATCAAGGTCGCTTGTTCATCTCCAGACAACTCACTTCAACCAGTCTTAAATGAGAGAAGTTTTACCAATATGTGATACTTGTAGGATCATGCCTATATCAAAAGCGTCTTACACTGCGCTGCCATGGAAGGGACTTGCATGCTGACCTCTGCTACTGGATTGGAATATCCTTCCACCTTCTTTTATATTGTTGGCACATATGCCAGGGGACTAACTTCAGTTCATTTTTTCCCATAGTTTGATCTTTTCTATATAAATAGAATACCCTTCGTTAACAAGCAGAACACTCTAGCACAACCAAGCGATGGCTTCCTCCATTGACTTGGAAGATTTTCATTGTCACCATCTCTCTTTTCTAAGAGTGCCTCACCTGCATCCTCGTCCTCTTTCGGTGATCTTGGAACTTGTACATCTAAGTGCCCACCATCTTCCTAGAGGCCCACATTCAGTCACTTCCCCACCCATTCTCCATAGATAACAAATGAAATTCTACACAATGGTGAGGGTCTATACCATGCTCCTTTGTCTTGTAGTTCAATGATTAGAAAAGTTCGTTTGAAATCATGATGGAGGAGAAACAAAAATATAACTGAGGGTTATCGCCTTTCATAACAGTGCTAGGTGAAGGTTCTGCCATGTTTGTTGAGGAGATTATGCTGTGTTGTGTTGCTTACTTCAAACCAGCAGTAGCTGGTTGCAATTAGGCAATCCATGTATGCCGAAATAAGGCTTATAGGACTACGATTACCTTCGATGAGGTGAGCGTTTTTAAAGTTAGACATTGTGAATTTGCTCGTGGGTGGATTGATGAAAATATAATATGAATGACAAAATAACTTTGCACCCAAAATGGTAGTGTAGCTTGTTGACAACAAATACGCATAATGCTCAATTATTCTCCCTCTTATATCTCCTCCAGACAACGACATCCTCCAGTTGGAACAATTATCATTTTGATTGCAATGTGGTCAGAACTTAAGGCCTATTATCGTCTTTATATGTTCATCTAATATAGAAATAGTGATAAGGCTTTAAAAAGAAAAAGAAAAAGAAAACTTCTCGCTTGGAGTAGAGGTAGCAAGATTGTCTGCTGGCCTCTAGATAATTGGATATAAGCATATCAATATATATTTAAAATTGGTATCAAACCAAATGAAATTAAGCCTTTATCCCAATCAATTGAGGTCGGTTATATGAATCTTTTTACGTCATTCTGTTTCCATATCTTCAGTTACTTTCAATAAGTTCATATGTTTTCTTAATACGACATTTTGTGTCAATTTAGGTTTATTCCTACTTTTAGTGTTTCTATTACTCACAATCTTGTTACTTTCCTTTACTACTGTATCAGTTGGTTTACGTTATATTGTATATGTCCAAAGACTCCAAAGCACCTTAATCTGTTTTCTCTCAACGTATCCTCAATTGGTGCGACTTGTACTATTTCACGAATCTTTTCATTCTTACTTGGTGTTACAATCGATGTTACCCAAAAGTACTTACATTCTACTAATTTACATTTTGGAACCCATGTTTCGAGACATGGGAAATCTTTGTTCTAAAATAGTCAATTTAGCGTTATAATGTGATTTTTTAAGTCTTTTTTATTTGTTTTCTTAACATTTTTTATATGAAAAATAATCATCAAACATAATAAACTAAATATGCATGTGAAAGTGGAGTTTAGGTAAGAAAAAATGTAAACAAAAAAATAGTTGATTATAATACATTCTAGAAATGTGTTTTACATAAATAGTTTCAAAAATAATACTCTATTTTATAGGATGTTTATCGCTTGAAATTATAATATCATACTCAATAGAAGTCTACCCCTAGTGTTCAACAATTTAGGGCAAGTTGCATGTACCCCCTTCTTGTTCTTGCTCGTCATACCGAAGCGATTTGTGTTCTAGGTAACATGGGTTTGAACATTACTTGTAAAGCGTGTGCCCCCTTTCACTTTCCCCCTCACTCTCTTTTGGTGATTGAGAGTGATATGGATTCTTATTTTACTTCCATTTAAACCTATTTGAAATCAGACAATACTCAATAAACTTATGGTTGGGCTTGCATATTGCAATGCCAAATTAATACTATACCTATACCCCTCCATGTTCACGCAAAAACAATGTTGTGGGACTCTTATCAAATAGTATGTCTTAGTGCCATACAATAAGTATTAACCCAATGATTTTTTCTGTAATGAATATCATCATCATATCATATATGCCTGACAGTACTAAATATTAATTTTACAATTCAATGTATTTAGTATTGTTAGTCAGATGCTATGAAGTAGGGTGCAAGTATGGTACGATAAAGATATGCCGGCTCGATGAAATTTAAAAACATATGGTATGAGTATAATTGTAGTAGGGTAGTAAATTTATTAATTTTTTATACCTTTTAGCATTATATTACATGTATACTAAATATAAAATTATTTTTTGCTTATGAGAGAAAAAGTAAATGTTAGATCATATAAGCATTGTCGTCCCATGGTTGTGTCTTTGGCAATTGCTAGTTGGAAGTAAAAATGGCGATACTTGTTGGGTTGAACGACAATTGCTATGGCAACCGTATTGGTTGAAAGTTGTTTTTTATAGTCGCAAACCTTAAAAGAAAGTACCAGAATATGTATTTTTTTACACAAATTTAAAATTTTAATATTTTTAATAAATTAAAGAATTTAAATCATGTTTTTTAATTCTCAAATTTATATTTATAAAAAAAAAGATAGTATATTATTTACTCTAGTACTTTTTTAATTTTTAAAAATTTCATGTAAGTCCCAACATATCCACAGTCGTACCCAAAATGTACCGATGGTGTACCTAAAGCGTACTGGTGCCATACCGGACAATTGAAAAAGTACTAGGTACTTTCTTGTCGTACTTGGTACGTATTGGAGCCGTACTCTTACCCAGTGCGGACCTAGTGTGTGTACGTCGCCATTTTTAGAGCACTCGTGCTTCATAGGTCAGGTGAGATGGACATTTAGCTTCTACTTTCTTTGTTGTAGCTATGAAGTTCTTATGTTGTGTATCTTATGAGTTTTTAACATTAATGTATTTGACGTTAAATTAATTGATTTTGAAAAATATATAAATGTGGGTGTTTTGTTCTCCATTTAATAAAGACAAAATCTTTGGCCCAACGGTATGGGTGTCACTCTCTCAAATGGGAGGTGTAGAGTTCAAGGTGTGCTAGTAGGTACGTGTGTATACACCGATCAAAACAAAGGTGTTAACGTGTATTCTTCATTCAGTGTCTTTGTTTTCTTTTTCTACTACATTTACTGTTTTTCGGTTCATGCTCCATATGCAAACTAGATGCTATCATGTAGAGTGTAGATCATTTTCATTTTTTTGTTACTTCTTTAATTGTAATGACTAGAAGCATTGCATGTTTCTGCCATCAATTGTGAATGACCCATGGAGATTATAGGAGATAGTATTTATGGTATAAGAAGAGAAAAGTGTGGATTGAAAAGAGGAAGCAGAAGGACGTTGCAGAATGGTTAATGATTTAGTAGATGCTTCATTTGTGTTGCCATTTGTCTATTCATTTCTTTCATGTGGGAATAATTGGCAAATCAGAAGACTCACATGCAATCTGTCCCTAAAAAGGAGGATGGCTTGGCTTTCTCTATAGTATATATGTGGAACATATCTTTTAGGGGCCCCTTTTAGTTGTAGTGACCTTTGCTCATGATTATTCAGGGTTGAAAGCTGATCTGAGTGTGTGGGAAAACTTGATCTCTTAACTGTAGATGCTGTTTGGTTAGCTTCTATAAGACGAAGTTCTAGCTTGGTTTGGGTTGGATTTGTTTGTAGATTGGTTATGTTCAGGCTAAGGTTCCTCAAACTGATTTGTTTGTAGATTGGTTATTTTCAGGCTAAGGTTCCTCAAACTGGTTTTACATCGTTTTGGTTTGTTTAGAACCATACAACACCGGCCATCCCTGCAGGGATATGTTCTCCCAATAATTGATTGGCTTAGAGTCTTAGACATTTGTCTAAATTATATTTTCAACCTTAGTGTGAAGACTGAAGGATTATTCAGTGCTTTGCATATTAAACTGTGCACGATTGTTGTAAATTGGAAACTGTGATTATGATATTTTGGTCAGAGGAAGAGCATCAGACTCATTGATGTTCTTCTAACTGTATTTTCATCTGAATGTTGCCGTAATGCACTTTTTGATGAAGTTGGTGGATGCAAAATATTTTTCCTGCTTTTTTGGTGGTACATCGGAAAAGATTTTTCCTGCCTACTTGAAAAGATTTTTGGGGGAGTTTTCATTCTATAAATGCCAGATCATGAATTGCGATGACGGGTTGGATGTCTAATTGTCCAGGAGGTAATGATAGTATCTTGTACCTGAACCGGTAACTCATTTTTTTTAAGTAATGGGAAAGAGGACCGAAACATGCCACTGAAAGATTATTGAATCCAGCGAACCCATCATTTACCTAAAGTAAAAAGCCAAATCAAACTTAATTACGATGAATTATATTTGTTCGATACACTGTTGCTGGTTTTTTGCTTGTTCAGTAACTACAAATCCAAACCATTGATTGGTTGGTGAGAATCACGATTGAATTTGAATGAAAAATCCATTTTTAGATTGAAAATCTATTTTGTATATTTTATTTTTCAGTATAGTAATGGTTTCAAAATCAATAGTCTTTTTTGGCGTGGTCTATTAATTTTGATATTTATCTAGATTTTTCTACATTGCGAAATACGCAAAATATTTTTCTTGCTTTTCTGGGGGTACACCGGAAAAGCTCTTGAGCCCCAATATCAAAGCTCAATTCATTTAACTCAATATCATAGTCCCCCTAAACCTATTACATAATAGCTTATTTATAAGCATTCAAGAAAACCCAATTTAAAACTACTAAAAAAATAAAAAATCACAATTCAGGAAAACCATAATTAAAGTTAACTAGAAATAAAAGATTACAAGTCAGGCTGCCAGCAACTGCCACCAGAGTTTTCCTTGCAAGAATCTGGGTGGCTAAATTCTCTGGGCTATGCTCCATACTGGGACTAGGAATTGTTCGAAAAGAAAGTGATTGATGCGGATGTTTTCTTAGTACTACAACAAGATTTATGCTGATTCATTGATATTTGTGGGCATGTAATCCTTATGTTTTTCTGATTTATTTATGTTTTTTTTTCCTGGTGGGGTGTTGTTAGTGTAGTAAGAGAAAGTGTTGCCCCAATGATTATAGAAGTACTTCCATGAATAAATTTTAAAAAATGATAGATTTTTGGTTCTGTATGAATGTGATAAATTTTTGAAAAATAGCACTAAAGTTTATAAACACTATAATGTGACTAATGTAGAATCGTAGATGTAAGTAGCAGATGACGCTGCTGTAGCGTGAATTGCTCCCACTATTAAGGCAAGCCCGCCTAAGAAGAAATCATTTTTCTCAAAAATGTCTTCCTAAATTTTGTGGTGACAGGTGTAGTCCTTGCAATAATAAAGATCTCTCTCTGAAACCAGTCTGCTTGTGCTATGGCCATCCAAAGGTGATTGGTTGTGTTATTGGCTTATTGGGTCATGGCTGCCCTTAGCCTTCATGGATTTGTCCCGGTATCATGACCTGTGTCTATCACCTGGCTTATGTGTGCTTTTATTAGGGGATCATTGATGTAGAAATGTTATAAGCATGCTATAATAACTTTTCTTGTCATTTATTTGTGGATTGCATTGTTGTATTTATTGAATAAATAGGATAAGTTTTGTGAAAATAGCGCTAAAGTTTATAAACACTATAATGTGACTAATGTGGATGTAAGTAGCAGATGCCACTGCAGTTGCGTGCATTGCTCCAACTATTAAGACAAGCCCACCTAAGCAGAAAATTCTTTTTCTCAAAGGTCTCTCTTACTAAATTTTATGGTAGTCCTTTACGCAATAAAGATCCCC
>JAOTRH010000026.1:830743-843747 GCA_034768845.1 Heliamphora exappendiculata | reverse complement strand
AATATTAAATAAGCACATAAGAGAAATTTAAAAATATAATAATTTAATTAAATAATAAAAAAATATTATAATTAAAAATAAATAATATTAAATAAACAAATAAGTAATTATTTCCGGCGTATAGATATAAACCAGGCTCCGCCTCGATTGTCGAAAAAAGAATCTCCGTCGTTTACCCGGCTGTGTAACGCATTGCTCGATCGATTGTTTACAGGGAGAAGACGAAGCAGGAGAATGCTATTGCCAGCTCTTCTGCTCAGAAAAGTTAGTTTCTATATATATCGAAATCTGTGTTGTAGTGTTTATTTTCTAGGGTTCTTTATTCCGTACGTAAATCTCTCGTAGTGTATCATAATTCATACATGTGTGTGTGTATATATTATGCACACAATATATGCAGATTTTGGTCTGATTCGTTTATTCCATTTGGACGATGCTTAACAGATGAGCTTGTGTTCCTTTTTTCTTTGTTGTTTTGTTTATTGATAAAATTAAACTCGCATTAATTTTGAGCGGAAGTGGTATTGGAGGTACAGTTTGAATCCGTGTTTGGCCGTACGAGTGGCAGGGTTTCTAAAGCCAAGCACACGCATATTACCTTGAATTGATCAGTTTATCGGAATTCAACGTAGTTTTATCTTTGTAATTTTTGTATAATCAAAGTTTTGATGTTATTAGGGTTCATGGTTCATCTCTTTAAAGTTTGTTATTTACTAGTGCAATCTCTATTGTGGAATAGAGTTTTCAATAAATAATGTGAAATAAGAGGAATTGATCCACAGAAGGTTCTTCCCTGATGTTGAGAATTGTATGTTTTTCTTTTTTAAAGTTTTTATGAATTCATGCAGGGGAATTTGGGAACTGTGATGCCTTACATTAAAGAAGCTTGGAAATTGAAAAGGATTGTGATAGGAATTGTACCTTGACGGTGTTGGGCTAAAGCTTTTTTTGGGTTTTGGTTGTTTGTACAGAGGATGCGATCATACTTTTGTTGGATTATAACTGACGTGGATACTTCCACCTTTATTAGTCGAGGGAAATCATTGCTTCAGGTTATTGGCAGTATATGCACTTGCTTCATATTAGAGAAGCTATTTCTTTTCAATGTTTGGGATAATATGGTTAGGCTCTGTGATCAAGGGATGAAGTCAGTTTTTTTTGGGGTAGGTGTATTTATTATTTATTTGTACTTTTTTTCCCTGGGGGGGCGGGGGTGGATAATGAAGGGAAGACTATTGTGCAGAACTTCCCTTTTTGGCTTTTCCATTCGTCCTATTTCTCTTTTCATGCAGTCTCAATGTTCAAATTTTCTCGGAGATTCCCACTTTATATGCCCTTGCGTTGCCTTTGATTTTAATTGTATCCCCATCTTTTACGCACATGGTCATTTTACATATTTAAACCGTCCACTTTCTAAAGGTTTAACAGCAACTTTCTTTTGACCTATTTTTCAATTGTTTGAAATAGTGGATCCCAAGATGCATTACTACAAAGCTTCCCTCCTATAGGGTTCTGGTGTGTTGACCTATTTTTGGGTTTATTTTGTTATTTAAGTTAGTTTACCAACTTCTAGCATTTTTCTTCATGATGCTGGTATATTTTTTTTGGGAGTTTCTCAGGAAAACCATCATGTTGTTTATGTATACAAGCTTTGTACTGCACAAAACAATAATTTTGGTATTGCATTTAAAAATATCAAAATGCAATATTTTTTACCTCTTGTAGATTGAGATATACTACAAAGCTTAAGATAGTTTCAGTACTAGTATTTTCCTGTCACTTATAAACTAGAAAGCTTATGGTAGTTTTAATACCTTCCGTTAAATGTATTCAACACATGGTGAGAAGTGAACTCTGTCTCTCTCTGACTCAAAATTAAGATCGAAATTTGCTCAATGTATATAGTTATAACTTTTAAATACTTAAATAGGGCCTCGGTGCAAATTCCTTCTCTTCCAAAACTTGTTATTTTACCATCACAATATGTGGATCGTTTTAATAATGAGTATTTCTTTGAAGAATGTTATAGGAATATACGTTGCACGGATAAGTTAGCATTGCGGTGTACCTATGTTTTACACCAGAAAAGATGGTTATGGTTGTGGAATGCGTTGGACACTTTACAAATTATGAAGTGTATATGGGTGGCATTCCCTTTATGCCTCTTTTATAAGTGTCATTACTTATAAAATAAATGCGCCGGACACGTTTATGCTCGATCATTCCATAGCAGCACTGTCAACCCAAGAATAAAGAGAAACGACCCTAGTTCATTGAAAATTTTATTTGACACTTTCTAAATGTCTTACTTTTATTTCATGCATACTTGAATGAGTTCAAGTACAAATGTCTGAAAAGACGTCACGTAGAAACTCAAAAACTCTATTTTACCCTGTAGTTGTCCATGTAATGAAGAAATTGGCTGGGGTGATGATTTTATTTTGTCCAGTCTGAAGATTTTGGGATTGAGATGAATATGTCACCTCGTCCCTGATTTCATTCAACGGGATTACTTGAGTCTATGCTACACGGGTAGGAATTATACGGGTCTTCTGAGCAAGTTAGTTTTCATACCATTGTTCGCTATTGTATTACATTTGAGGCTGCTATTAACATATAGGTCAATCCTAATTGCGTCATGTTTGTACACCTATATACATGTACTGTACATGTATATATATTTCGGTGTATCTATTGTAGACGTATAATATTTAGGTACCTTATTGATCTTCTGACTGAGAACCATTTTACTTTAACAGGAGGAAAGTTTCTTAATCACCAGGCCTTGAGATATTCACCTAAAGGCTGAAGATTTTGCAGGTTTCAGCGATCACTTCATACCTGCCTCCTACTATCCATTCAGTTTCTATATTGTTTAGTGGAGATAATCAACAGTTTTTTTTTTCATTTCTTCAGAGAGGTTCTATAATAAATTCAAAATGTTTCTTCCATAGTTGGTTTGATTAGCTTCAGCTTATTTAATGCAGGTACATAGATCACTGATTTTTGTGAATGCTGCCATATTGTTGTAACACAAGGGAGGTGGTTGAATAGTCTTCACATTGTGGATATATTATATAGGAGAATGGCAGATGGAACTTCAAGCTTTTGGGGTCCTGTCACATCCACCACCGAGTGGTGTGAAAAGAATTACGTCTACTCTTCCTATATTGCAGAATTCTACAACACTATATCCAATGTCCCGTGCATTCTTTTGGCACTAATAGGATTAATAAATGCCTTGAGACAACGGTTTGAGAAGAGATTTAGTGTTCTTCACTTATCAAATATGATACTAGCTATTGGGAGCATGCTATTCCATGCCACATTACAAAATGTGTAAGTACCATTTGCATTATCCATCAAAAATGATTTTTTATCAGAATTTCTTTTATTTTCTCTTTGTTGATCGACAAAAAGGTGCTAAATGTCACACGAACTTATCTCTAAAATATTCAATTAAATAACCTAACAAGTTCTTCTTTTCGTTTTAAAATATATTTTCTATTGTTGTTTGATGGACTAGTTGAACGCCAAATTCAGCCGGCAGATCGAGTTTCAAACCTAGGATAGGAGTCCTTATTTATTGACATTGAAGTTCCGGCATACCTTTAATTATAATTTGTTTGTGATTCTTTCCCTTGTATTACAGGGGGGCTTGGAAGTGACTTAATTAAGTATATATGTTATGGTTGTCAGTCGATTAAAATCATTAGTTTCAAACCTACACATGCATAGTACATTGCTAACTCTTTATGTTGTAATTGCGGTTGATTGATATTATTAGGAATTTCATTTTGCCCCCACCTTTTGAGTATTGTGGGAGATCATTTATAGAATAATACATCACATGAGGTTTTGCATGAAAATCCAAATCTTGGTAAAATCTCTCAAAATAAGAAAAGGAAAAATATTGACATACCTGATCTTCATGTTAACAGAATAGTGCAACACAAAATTTCTGTACAAGATGTGGATAGTTTGAGAAAATTTAGACTAATTCTACCTGCAATTGGAATTTGGTGGGTTTTGGTTATGGAAAACTTCTAGGGTTATGGTCCCACAAGGCATAGAAGATTAGATGGAAAATGTCAGATTTGGTTTAACCTTCAAAAGTGCCAACTTTCTAGAATTTGAGAACATAAATTATTTTAAGAGTTTAAACAGCAACTCATTTATGATTTTCAAGGTTATATTGAAAGGTAGTTGGTTGGGGAAGGGGTTGGGAATGATCTAAACTTCTTGAACTAGGATTTTCGGGCTGAAAAGATGACTTCTATTTGGCTACGAACAGTAACCAATGGTTGCTCTGATGGAGGAGGACCCCATAATCTATGGTTGCTCAAAGCATCACAAAAGCCGCAATGTTTTGCACATTCTCTAAACTTCACCTCTATTAAATAAAGAATTATACAAATATTTGTGGACCACTGGTTCTCCCAATTGTACCAGGATCATGACTCTTAAGACTAGAAAACACAGCCACTATGACCAACTATAATATTCTAGACCATAAAGATTCCATGAAGATGCAATAATAATTTTTGAACCATAGAGTCTCCTATGAGCTACCCATAGGCGTAGTCCATGTCCATCGATTTAAAAGTTGCTTAAGTGCTAGAATCTACTAAAAAGTCACTAGAACTGTCCAACAGTTTCCTTATAATGTATAAAGTAAGACTCGAAGTGTTCCATTTTGAATATTCATTCATCACTATATTTCTGTAAGTTGATTAGTTACATTTGAGATCTACATCTGAAGATGATCTCTTCCAATTTTATTACCAGGCAACAACAAAGTGATGAAACTCCAATGGTATGGGAAATGCTTCTCTACATCTACATCCTCTACTCCCCAGATTGGCATTATCGTAGTACAATGCCCACGTTCCTCTTCCTCTATGGTGCCATTTTTGCGGTTGTCCATTCACAGATCCGTTTTAACATCGGATTCAAGGTCCATTACGTGATCTTGTGCCTCCTGTGCATCCCCAGGATGTACAAGTATTACATCTACAGTCAAGACGTCTCTGCTAAGCGGGTTGCAAAGATGTACGTGGCTACCCTATTTCTTGGTAGTTTGTGTTGGCTGTTTGAGCGTTTACTCTGCAGGAAGATATCTCACTGGCCGTTCAATCCACAGGGTCATGCCTGGTGGCACGTCTTAATGGGTTTTAACTCTTACTTTGCAAACATATTCTTGATGTTTTGCCGCGCTCAGCAACGTGGATGGACCCCAAAGATTGTCCATTTTATGGGGGTTCTTCCTTATGTGAAGATTGAGAAACCAAAATCCCAGTGAAAAGAAGATAAAGTGATGGAAGTTTTGTCTTTTCTTGTTTTTTTTTTTGGAGGTATGCAAGAGGTTTTGGGTGCCAAAAAATGTAAACAGACTAGCAATCATTTTTGTTTTCCTCTTTAGATAGATTCTTATGATGCTTATGATATATGGTTAGTTTGAATCTCATATGAACCTTTTTCTTTTGGGTGAAAGTAGTACGTCATTGCTATGTACCATATTTTATATGCTTGTTTTGTCATTATTAGGTTAACTTCATTTTTGTTAGTTTTATCTGTTTTCAATTTCAGAAATGGAGGATAAACATCTTAATTGAAGTTGGTATTGAACACGTAGTATCAGGAATTTTCCTTTAGCATTGGCTTTGTGTCTTTAATTTTGCAATGTGTTCGACCAACGGTCTCATTGTCAGGCAGGCTTATCTTGGAAATGAAGCCCGTTGTGTGTGTGGATGTTTTTTGTTTGCTTTAGTGATTGGTTTGTTGCTTTGGAGCTCTTGTGCACGCTTCAACACTCTCTCTCGAACTTCTCAGCTCATTGAACTTCATTGATGCAACAATTGTTTTACAGGTCCCTTTATTTTTTGGAGTTATCGAGGAATAAGATGCAAGATATGGATTCAGTTTACGGCTAAAACAATGTTACAACGTACTCAAGATTGGTCATCTGTGTATATATCTTCTTTCAATCACCGTGGTGTGTTAAGCATATGATATATCCACTTTTCAAGGTCAATGAATCTTGTTTGTGATTGTTGTTTAGAAGTGGACCAGCGGAAGAAATTCTTATCTCGTAGTTGCAGGGGTGCATACTAAATTCGGTTTGGCGGCTCATGAAGGAACATCTTTGCCAAATTAGAAATGCTCGGTTGGCTTTTTATTTTGGGTTTCCTCGGCAAATAAATAGCTTCTGATGCATTGGAATTGAAAAGGGTACTTGAAAAATGCAGATGGCTTCAAAATTACCCATTTATTATACATCGACATCAATTGATGTTGAACTCCCAACTGGGTTTACTGACCACTTCCAAATTATATGTGCCCCAAAAAGAAATGCAAATCATTGTTTTGAGTGCAGTATATTTGGATGACAAGAATCTCGAGAAAAAATGAAATTGTAATTTTAAATCTGCATGATTCTTGCTTTTAGAATGGACTCAAAAAAGGAAAATAATTACTAATTACTTGTCCAACATCACATTCTCAAACTAAGGAAGAATTTAATGCCTACACTATCTTTCCCAATAGTAATTTTAGATTGATGGATCAGTTTATCAACAAAAAAAAAATGATAAATTCTAATAGATTCTTATAAATAATACCTTGAATAGAATTCCTAAACTAATCCAAACACATTTGAATATGATTTCCCCAGGTATTTGATTCTTAGCAATCATATTACTAGTCTTTCTCAAAATTCCAGTCATCCAAACGTAGGCTATTAGAAAAACCTAATGAATTAGCAAGGACCAATCTCATGGCATCCCAAATAGCATGAAAACCTAGTTTCCTCGCAAGGCATGTAATCAAACTTGACACGATGCAGAGAGAGAGAGAGAGAGGTTGTCCAGTGAAAAGTCTTATGCATATAATGGCAACGAGCGCTATACAGAGTGCACTGCAATGAAAAGTGTGCACTGCAATGAAAACCTGGCACCTAAAAATCATTCATTGCAACATTAGGAAATTTGTGAAGAGTCTCCATTCCATGTACACCATGATGGAGGGACATGCATAAATTACAGTAAGTCCTGGAACTTTTGCGGATTCAGAACTCTTCAAACGGCCTATCCTGGATGATCTGTCCGAGCTTCATGTACAGAGCTCGCTGCTCCTCAAAAGTAAGGTTCATCAATATCTACATCACAGAAATGCCAATAATATACCTCCGTGTTTATTGATTGAATTTGAATGGAAACTCAATATGCCCACAAGTAAATGACCATGCTGAGCACACAAATGTTACCTGGTCCAAAATCAACTCAACTGATATTTGTGACACAATAAATGACTGATGATAGATGTATGCGAAAACAGCCATCACCATCTGCATGAACAAGTCATATTAACCACAGCGCCAGACAAACATAAACACAATACTAAGTGTCACATCATTCTCATATTAACAATTTTAGGCAAAAAATGGACACAACCCTACCCATCTAATTAGGGATTAACATTGCTTTATCCATTGTGGTACGTGTTCAATTCTCTTACGTCGCACACAATGTCATCATCTCCATGAACTTGGAATCTATGTGCCATCCTCGAGAGATAACACGGACCAATCTACCATCACCAGGCTCCAAGACAATCTATGAGGCATTTCCTAGTACATTCACCTTGAAGAACTCAATGTACTCTGACTCGGTCGAGTGAAGCAAACAAGCCCATTACCTCTCCCTCTATCAATGACATGCACAATATACACAACTCAGCTGAGAAGTTCCACCAACTAATGTGCCCGTCACGCAAGTTGTGGCTAAACTTACATGGTGCCTCAGCCTTGAGCCTAGGCACTTAAGGGATGACATTGAGGCATGTGCTCAAGGCTCCTCCTTTGGCTCGAATAAGCAATTATCTACTTGAGCACTTGCCCATCCAAACAAGGTACCCTCCGCAGAGCGTTTCTAGCCTACACCCCAGATCCTCATCTCTAATGATCTCTCCACAAAGCACATTGATTTTCTCATGCCAGCTTTGGTTGAAAGTAGAGCTTTGTGATTCCAGGGTTAGTGACGCAATCATAGAACTGTCGAGTGACCCTATGAACCTCCTGTGAGACCCCGCTAAGGATGTGCATTTTGGAGGCCAAAGTTAGGGGTTTATCAAGGTGCTTGTCTGCTACCTCAATCTCTCTGTGCCCACTATACTTCTTGGAGGACTTGACTACAAGTCCACTCACTTTCAACCATCCACACCTGTTAAATTTGTCTGAAATTCATTGTATTTCTCATGCCTCCTATTTGTGACCCCAGGGTTAGTGACGCAATCATAGAACGGTCGAGTGACCCTACGAACTTCCCGTGAGACCCCGCTAAGGATGCGCGTTTTGGAGGCCAAAGTTACGGGTTTATCAAGGTGCTTGTCTGTTACCTCAATCTCTCTGTGCCCACTATACTTATTGGAGGACTTGACTATAAGTCCACTCACTTTCAACCATCCACTCCTGAAATTCATTGTATTTCTCATGCCTCCTATTCAGGTTGGAGCACAATTCAAAGCAGATAGCCAAGACGACTAGAGAAACTCAAGAAACAGACCCCACTTGTTTACACCATAATTTGTCAATCTTATCGACATGAAAATAATAATTAAACATTGTTTAATTATAATTTTTTTTTTTGTCGATAGCTCCGTCGAATTCCATATAAGGATGCTATTTTTTGTCCAAATAGCCTGTCGATTTTTACAAGACTTTATGAAAGATAATTATGTATCCGAAATGCCCACATGGAGTATTTTCAAATATGACAAGTGGCAATCAAAAGAAAAAAGCACGGTGGTTAAAAGAAATTACTCAAACGACACTTGGCGTCGTAGAAATATTGTGTTATAAAAAGTAGTTATATGCGTTTATGGGTAGTTTTTTATGGACTTTTTCTATAAATAAATGTAATGTATACAATTTTAAAAACACAGCAACACTCAGCATCAACCTCATTATTTTTACCTTGTCTAGAGTTAGATTTAGATTCTTGTATTTTCATTTTTTCGCATTGTAATCGTCTTGATTTTCTTTAGCAATAAAAGTTCTCTTGTACTTCCATTGAACCTCTTGAGTTCCAAATTTTTTTCGGTGAAGTCCTGAAACAAGGTTTTGAACCTTAACACGGTCGCTTGATAATCCATTTTTCCTATCAATCTCGACAGAAAACGTATTATTTGGTTAACAATTTTTGACATGTCCGGTGAACCAGTATACTAAATTGTAAGAGATAGTTAGCATACAAAGGCAAGACAAAACAGTTCAAGCAAAAATGGCTTCAGTAGAGGCCAACAGTGAGGCTAATGTAAACCAACACCTGGCAATGGGTGACCGTGAAGTGGGCCAAATAAGTGGCCAAAAAGCTTTCATATTCACGAGCTGATACAGCAACTTATAGAAGTCTTTTCCAACCCTAATGCTAATGGAAACCGAGAGTTGGTTTCGGTCATGAAAAAGGCCATAAGTGGCCTTGAGCAAGGAATGGCGCCAACAGTTAATCCATCAATTGAGATGGTGAATGTCAACCTACTGTCTGTAAGGACACAAGCGGAGCCTCAAAGACCATCAATGGTACCCACAACGGACTACAAACAACAGGTATACTATAATCATGTTTACGATCTAAGAACTACCTTAGGATTGTTGGCTTTATGAATTAGCTTTATTATTATTTTCATCCGGTGTGGTTGGGCACACTGTATTTTATTGTGTGTTCTCGCTAGTATATAAATAAACTGTTGTGCCTCATTAGAGTTAACGCTTTCATTCAACCTAATATTGTCTGTTTAACATGATATCATAACCACCACCGCCAACAGCTTCTCCTTGAACCCTAACCCTAGCTGCCGACCACCCAAGCTGCCACCTCTAGTGCCGAAACCCACTGAACGTCACTGCCACACCTCTAGCCCTAGCCGCCGCGACCACCCAAGCATCATCCTCCAGCGCCAAAACCTACCAACGTCACCATCTCTAGCGCTGAAACCACCAAACCAGTCCACAACAGTCGCTGAAACCCTAACCCTCGCCACCGACCACGCAAGCCTCATCCTCCAGCGCCGAAACCCACCAAACCAATCCACAACAGTTGCCGACAACCATCGACAATTTTCAAAACCCTAGCCAACCACCCAAACAGTCGCCAGACCACCAAACCTCCACCACAACTCTCACTGACACCTCGCCGCCCCACCAACACCATCGCCGACAGTCACCATATCTCCAAAAACAGTGGCCAACAATCCCTAAACCCTAGCCGACCACCCAAACAGTCACTAACAGCCCTATTTCTCTAACAGTCCTCTTTCTCTCTCCAACAACCCTCTTTTTCCCTCTATAGTTTTCCTTCGCTCTATTTCTCCCTCATTGCGTCCCTTCAATCATCTGTGAAATGGACCGTTTTCAATCCAACAAAAGGTTCTGTGTTGTTCAGTTCTTGTTGATGCAGTGAGGGTTGTCTGTTTGTGGGTTGTCTGGTATTTGAACAAAAATGTCATTGAAGGGGGATAAATCTGGTACTTGGACTTCTGGGACTGATGAGTCTCTGATGATACCGAGCGACCAATGAGAACTGAGGTGTTCTCTTCTTCTACTCAGCTTGTCGATGAGAAGCTTGACGGAGCTTTTACTTATCCTTTGTGGCGAAAAAATGTGTTGAAATCCCTGCAAGGCATGGAATTGGATTCCCACTTATATGATGATGCTCCAAATGTTAGTTCACCTACCTACCGAATATGGGTGCAAAATGATGCTCGTCTCTTTAGTCAGATCATGAATTCAATGGACCGTAGTGTCAAGGTCTTAGTTGCAAGTGTTAGCTTATTATGATTGTTATCCGATGTAGTTGGACACACCATATCTTATTGTATATCCCCGTTTTATCTATAAATAAACTAGTACGTGCCCCATTCGGGTTAACGCAACATCCAAGCCACCTCCATCCCTAGCCGTCGACCACTCAAGCCACCTCTATCAGCACAACATCACCACCACCCTTGCTGACATCCACCCAAACCTCTTCCATCGTCGCCGAAACCCCCTACAACCACCACTACCAGCGCCGACATCCACCCAAATCCCTTCCATCGTCGCCGAAACCCCCTACAACCACCAAGCCACCTCTATCAGCACAACATCACCACCACCCTTGCTGACATCCACCCAAACCCCTTCCATTGTCGCCGAAACCCCCTACAACCACCACTACCAGCGCCAACATCCACCCAAACCCCTTCCATTGTCGCCGAAACCCCCTACAACCACCACTACCAGCGCTGAAATCCACCCAAACCTCCGCAACCCACCAGGGGTGCACACGGTTCGGATTGAACCCGTTCTTTAAGAAACCAAGAACCGAACCGTTACCAACAGTTTCAGGTTTTTTAGAACCGTGTCTGAACCGTTCAAATAAGGGAATCGAACCGGAACCGATCCGTGAAAACAGATCGGTCACGGTTCGATTAATGGTTCTATTACTTTAACAAAGAGGCATTTTTAAAGTTTCAACAAAAAAGCTTAAGCAAAAACCGATTCAACTCGCTATAAATCAAATACCCAAGATTCAACTCGCAGAAACTAACCACTATCACAATTTCAAGGTATTCTGAACTGATTCACTCATCGTTCTCACAACCATAACCCCTCATAACTTGTTGAAGTAAGAAGCGCAAAAACAAACATTTCTCACTATGCATAAGACTCAGAATTCAGAATTCAAAGCAAAAAACCACTCCAAACACATTCAAACACCAAATTAACACCCAACGAAGTCTCTAAGAGGTATTTCGACCTTCACATTAGATTTTAGCAACTAAAAACATCAATTGAAATTCAAATGTGAAGAATGAAAGTCTAGGGTTCCAAATCCAAAAAACATTCAAAAAATCTTTAGATAACGAAGCTGAAAAAAACACAAGTCGTGGTCAAATCTTACAGCTTCTGAAACCGTAGTCACAAGCGAAGGGTCGGCGAGGTGGCGTGAACTGAGTGAGGCGTGGAGGAGGCAACGAGACAGTCCAAGGGTCGGCGAGGAGGAGGCAGCAAGGCCACCAGCTGAGAGGGAGTGAACTGATGGAGGCGTGAAGACACAGTGAGAGAGAGTGGATCTCTGTTATCAGAATGGTACGATTCACGATACGTATTATACGATTCGGTTCGATACATCTAGCATTCGATTCGTATTGGTGATGTGAATCGGCGAAAGTAAAAGTAGTACGATTCACGATACGTATCACACGATTCGATACGATTCGGTTTGAAAAATTAATGAATCGATTCAACACCAAACAAGTCTTGATTCTTGCTTCTTCTAACTTATAATTTTACATTATAGAGACTTGTCACACGTCACTTTTCTAAGTCACATAACCTTAATTTATATATTCTAAATGTCTCTTTACCAAATAGTAATTGGTTTTGGATTTGATGGCTATAAATTCCAACATGGTATGATTAGTATCAAAATTGTGTGGGGTGGTTTTGCGAACAACATGCGGGGAAAGATTAGAGACATCCCACATCACTTTTTTAAAATCATTCAAGTTTAATTCATATAATTTAGAGATCTCTCCACCCATTGTCAATTGATTTTGGGTTGGATGCCTCTAAATCTAAAAATGTGTTTACAAATTGTTATAAATCATAATATAATTAATATTGCAATATAGGATCAATGATCACGTTAAAGCTCAAACCCACATTTTTTGTCCTAGATGCAAGCATCTTACCTATTACACTATATGCTCATCATTCAAAACTAGTTTTTTATTGATTTATGACTAAACTTTTTTATATTTATAATGTATCTATAATATTTAATTATTTTAGATAGATATATTTTTTTATGTATTTTAGAAATTATAACCGAATCTTTTCAATTACGATTCAAAAAAAGGTAATTCAATTCACGATTCGATTCTTGATTTGACAACTAAGAAGTGGATTGAATACTAATGGAGGTGTGTGTGAAGACACAGTGAGAGTGACTAGGGTTAGGAAT
>JAOTRH010000026.1:812007-830643 GCA_034768845.1 Heliamphora exappendiculata | reverse complement strand
GCCACACTATTACATCCCTACACTCACACACACAGAATAATAGTAAAAATACTACTAAGATACATATATATCTAACAAGACCGTCCCCAGTAGCCAATGCTACTGTTGATTACTCTCAGGCAGACTCATCCTTCTCTTCTCATAAGCAGCTTGTTGAGATGACCTCAGCAGAATATGAATAGTATATTCAATCTCAAATTGCTAGTCCTCCCACTCCTGTCCCTGCTCCGTCTGCTTGGCAACTACTCCGTCTGCTTGGGTGATTGATTCAGGAGCCTCCTACCATATGATTAGTTCTGCAGGGTATCTTATCTTACTATCAAGTGACTCCTAAATATCGTGGTGTTTTTGTGGCTAAGGGATCTTCCTTACCAGTTAAGGGACGTGGAGTTCTACTCCCACGCCGTCCTTAACCCTACCTAATGTCTTGTATACTCTTGGGAATCCATTTAATTTGTTATCAGTCAGTCAGCTTACTAATGATCTCAACTATTGTGTGACTTTTTATCTTGATGGCTGTGTTTTTCAAGATTTTACGACAATAAAGATTATCAGTAAAGATCGGGTGTTTGATGGGCTATACTTGGTGGAGGAGGTGGCTACTATGGCCTGCTTCGCAGTTTTTCTCCCAGTTTTAAGGCTCATTGTCGTTTTGGGCATCCATCTATATCTAGTTTACATAGTCTTTGTCCTAATTTTCGTTCTATTTCTAATATTAAGTGTGAGTCGTGTCGGTTAGCAAAATACATGCATGTGCCTTTATTACCTCAGGTTAATAAACAAGCTTCGGCTCTTTTTTCTTTAGTTCATTCAGATGTTTGGGGGCCATGTCCAGTCGAGTCTGTTTCTAGATTCCGTTATTACATCATATTTGTAGATAATTATTCTCGTGTGACTTTCTTATATCTTATGCGACATAAATCTGAAGTAGCATCTATTTTTTCCTCTTTTTGTGCAAACCCAATTCCAGGCTCAGGTTAAATGTTTGCGCAGTGATAATGGTGGCGAGTATCTTTCAACCCAGCTAAAGGCTTTCATGTTTACACATGGCATTATTCATCAGACTTCTTGCCCAGCTACTCCACAGCAAAATGGTGTCGCTGAGCGCAAGAATCGCCATATTATAGAAACTGCTCGAACTCTCTTGTTTCAAATGCATATACCTAAACAATTCTGGGGACATGCCGTGTTAACTGCTTATTACTTGATCAACTGCCTCCCCACTTAGGTACTTGGTGAAAAAATTTTGATGGCCGTCATTTCTCCCAAGAAGAGCCTTTTCTCTTTACCCTTGAGAATTTTTAGGTGCCTTTATGTGTTAGCTTTATTATTATTGTCATCCGGTGTGGTTGGACACACTATATCTTATCATATGTTTTCGTTAGTAAATAAATAAATCGCTGCGTGCCCCATTAGGGTTAACGCCTTCATTCAACCTACTATTATCTGTTTAACAAGGATCAAGTTCAAAATATGGGCTAGTAATGGGGCTGATAAGGCTACTCATAGGGGTGTATCCTCCTCTACTACCAGTTGATTCTTGTGGGATTAAACAGCCTATACCACAAATTCAACAATCTTCGAAAATCCCTCCTATGATTGACCACCAATTAGTGGCCAATAGGAAACAAATAATCATAATTGTTTAAGATTTGTATGGTCTAGGTCTTTGAAGGATTGAATGGCCTATGTTCCGAAAACCTTACCCTCATTGGGTGGACAATGTAGATTTACCAAGAAATTATAAAATGTCTGAAATAATATGGCAAAAAAGAAAACAAAATCGACAGTATATCTAAGAGCCACTTATGGCTCTTTAATTTCTCAAGACTAAGTGTTAAGTTTTTATTTAAGTTTTAGTAAAATGCATAACATAAATAGGCATTTATGAAGTCACGCCATAGATGCCTCTCGTTAGTGATTTTAATTTGAAGGGAAAAAAAAGTGTGTACAACTGTATTTTCTGCCAATTAGAATTCTAGCCACTAATGGCTATCAAAAAATTTGGTATTGGTGTAATGATAAAACTCTTCAAGAATTTGATGGATCTCATTCTTAAAGAATTAGGGGGCACTGTTTACATCATAATTTGTCAATCTTATCGACGAAGGAATAATAATTAAACATTGTTCAATTATTATATTATTTTCTATCGATGGTTCTGCCGAATTCCATATAAGGATGCTATTTTTTGTCCAAATGGCCTGTCGATTTTTACAAGATTTGATGGAAGATAATTATGTATTAGAAACGCCCACATGGAATATTATCAAATATGACAAATGGAAATCAAAGACAAGAGCACTACAGTTAGAAGAAGTTACTCAAACGACACTTGGCATCGTAGGAATATTTTGTGTTAAAAAGTAGTGATCAATAGTTACAAGCAGTTCTGGTTAGTTTTTTTTATGAATTTTTTTTATAAATAGATATAATGTATACAATTTTAAAAACACAACACTTGGCATCAACCTCTTTATTTTTAACTTGTCTAGAGTTAGGTTTAGATTCTTGTATTTTCATTTTTCGCATTGTAATCGTCTTCATTTTCTTTAGCAATAAAAGTTCTCTTTTACTTTCAATCAACCTCTTGAGTTCCAAATTTTTTCCAGTGAAATCCTAAAACAAAGCTTTAAACCTCAACACAGTTGCATGATAATCCATTTACCGTGTCGATCTCGATGGAAAATGTATTATTTGGTTAACACCACTGCATAATTTTGACACTAAAAACCAATGAAGCTAATATATTCCTTCACTTTAGGAAGCAAATAAGCAACGCAAAATCTTATCAACCCATTAGAACAAACAATCATGTAGATAAACGAATCACGCAAAGGATTCAAGGACACATCAACAAAGTTGTTTGGGCACAAGAAAAGGAATACATCATTCATGTTTGTAAGCAGCATAAACACACCAAAGTATACATAGACCTCTTATTCAAAAGATTATCTTATCACATCATCATCAATAAATTCCGTGTTATGTATCGGACCATCGGTGATTTAAATCTTTCAATCATTCATCTAAGCATGAAAGCTGTTGCACAACCAAACCAAGAAAAACAATGAATATTGACCTGTGAGAACAATACAAACACAAGAAGAACAAAATCATGGCCATAACAAACCTTTTTGAGATCAAAATGTGTGCTAGGATAACTTTCTATATGAGGGGAAAAGACGAAGTGATTTTTTGCTTGATCTGACTTGCTGTCAACAATTACAATGGATTCTAATCTACCAAGGTACCAAACATGCATGCATGCATGTGCATGATACAAAGCAAAAACAAAAACACTAAAAAAAAGGATAAGATACCTTGAAAATGTTATTAATTAAGTTAGACTAAACAAAATATAAAATGTAATCATGCTCTACAATTGTCTAAGACAATGCTCATAATCAAAAGATCATATGAAATTCTGCCACGTACTAGTAGTCAACCATATTATACCATATTGCTCTGAACAGAAATTGTGATTCTTCGCTAGTTTCTCAAGGACATGAGAGTCAAAAGGAGAACTTTAAGTTCAAAAACGATACCGTATTGTTCTGAACAGAAATTGTGATTCTTCGCTAGTTTCTCAAGGACATGAGAGTCAAAAGGAGAACTTTAAGTTCAAAAATGATTTTTTTGCCTCTCTCTCTCTCTCTCTTTTCTGATCTTTCATCTTTTGTAGGGTGATAAAAAGAAGTTTCTCTAACCTAGATTACAAACTACTGAGTACCCCACACAGTAGCGGAATCAAGATTCCCACCATTGCGGGGCCAAAGGCACATGAATAACACCGAAAGACCCGTTTTTACATAAAACAACATAATCAATATATAAATTAACATAATTTTTGAAAATTTGGAGGGCCATAGCCTCTGCCCAGCCCGTGGTCCGCCCCTGACCCTAAGGAAGCTTTCCCAACTCAACACTTTAACTCTAAGGGTTGAAGTCAAGAGTACATGTTCATAATTGATACATCAACAAACTTTTTCCTTTTTGGATAAGTTAAGACAACTCGAACTTGAAATTGAAAAAATAAGACGACTTTAGGTTGTGGGTGATGAAAATCAGTTTCTCTGGTTTAGATTTGCAAACTCTAAGGTTCAAAGTAAGATTTGAAGTCAAGGGCAAAAATTTTGAACGTGATAAATTAACGACGGGTCACCTAAGTTTATGAAACCCAAAAGAATAAGACGGCATTATACCGGTGGATGGGAAGCAGACTAGTCTCTCGAAGGATTGGGCATATAAAAATCCTTTCAAAGGTGTCTTTTCTTCTGGATGGAAGCAATTAATGGGAGGATTCTCATCTCTCACCAAAGATAATCTAATGAAAAGGAAAAGAACAATAAAATCTCCCTTGGTACATTTCAAGATTCTTTGACACTTTTAGATACTCTGCGAACCAAATCCACCACGTGAATTGTCCAGCAGGTGACACATGGCACGCAAGTAAAATGATCCACGCGCCTCTTGAGTCAATAAGTTAGTGCCCTTCTTGCTAGCAGCCACAAGTCGGATCTGGACTTCCAATTGTTCAGAGTGCACAATCACCCAAGAACGAATACACTAGCAATCCCACGAAGGCCTAGGATGGAGGCACAACCTAGGAACCCAACTTGGGACAACCTAGAAGATAAGTGGTTTGAAGGCAAGAATCAAGAATGTCAAGCTCGTGTCTCATCTTCAGATGGTTCGCCCTCTCTTCTCAAGATTGCATGTAGAGAATACGGGAAGGTTGCATCATCTGAATACCATTAGGCTAGAATCAAGAATATCAACCCGTCTCTACACACAATCAACTATATACATTAATGAACTTTTTAGTTGATCTGGTAAAGAGAGGTCTCTTGTCACATTTTGTTTATTCCATGGTACTCTCCCATTTCCACTAAATACTGAAGAGTCTTTCTCCCTATTTTCTACCATAAAAAGATAATATGGGAAACATAAATTTAAATACGCTAGAAATAACAATTAATAATGCATCTCTTGAAGATGTTTAATTCTAAAACAGAAAAATCCTTTTAAGATCAGAGGGAGTACTTTTTTTTTTAAAAAATTCCCAAACAAAAGACATTGGAGGGATAGTGAAGTCATTAGTTGTTAACAAAGTGTGAATGTTAGAAAAAGCCATTTCTACTTCGTTTTCCCCCCTTTCTTTTCTTTCTTCTCTCTCTCTATTTCTTTCTTTCTTTTTCTTTTTTTTTGGCATTTCAGTTGGCAATACATTCTATCCTCACCAACTACAATAAGTGTACAACTTTTTATACAGCTTACCTGGCAATCCATTCTATCTGTCATCCCCCCATGCCCAGGAATACTATCACCAAAATCCTGAAAAAATAAAGAAAAGAACTAATGCATCAACATTCGCGAGCTTCATTGCTATCTACACCACTGAATTGTATCTTAGTTATTTGAAAAATAAAAACAGTGGACCTTAATCTTGAAAGCTCTTTTAAAACCACTTGCAAAAAAACCTCCAAAAGGCGCTATTATTGATGCAAAAAGACCAAGCCACACTGCATGCCATTGAACGGGCAAAACATGGACTTCTCTCCAAGGAAACTGCAGAAAAAAATGACAAACAATAAAGCAATATTTTTCATAATATCTATTAATAAAATGCCAAAATAAGTACACATGAAGTATAGAGAAGGAAGCTCTACATGGAAATGTATGAAAACCCCAAAAACTCCCCCGGTTATATGGAAATAGATGAGCATTTAAAAGCCAAGAATACCATGTAGACAAAAGAAATCTCCCAACAGCTTTTCACAACAGCTGAAACACCCTTGACACAGCTTCTTTTCCTTTCCCACCACATAGCACACATGGCCACCTCCCATACTTTCCTTACACAGCGAAATATTTCATGATCATTTCTAGCTCCATCCAAGCAAACCCAGAAAGGGAGAACAGACGTTCCACATCTCCATACCATACATAGATCACACTAATGCAATGTGTATAATATCCCTCCACCCCCTCGGCGGAGGGGGTGGCACGGACTAGATTTTTAAGGCAATGAAATACATTGGATTCTCCATTAGCCTGAGATATGTGTTAGAATTGGGATTTTAGTGTCCAGTGGAAAAATAATAATAAATATAATACAAATCTTCGTCCAAATAGAGGGAATAATGCAGGAATCATGTACAAGTGTTTCAAATGTCCTTATTCTGTATTGTGACTTGGAGTTCCATTTCTATCCTACAAAGATGAGATGCAAATCTCCTATTGTACTTTGCTTATGTTTTTATTAAAATTTTCTCACTAAATGGGAAAACGGACAACCTTCTTCATCCAATAGTAAGCAAGTACTTATTCTACTCTACTTACTAGGAGTTGCAACAAAAATGCTTCAAAGCAACAGTGACTATCAGAAATTTAAAGCATCATCTAAATCATTCAAAGACCATTTTTATTAGATAATTCCTCCCTATTAGTTAAATGTCATCCAGAGTCACAAAACAGTTAAAATCAGTCAATGAAGTCAATATTTTGTGCACCTGTTCATACCCAATTAGTGCTCACTTACCCATTTAGGAAACCACCCTGGTAGAGTGAAAAACTCGGGTTTAAACAACGGACCAGGGTCACAATGAAGCCAACCGGTTGACAAATCCTGAATGAATTATCACCAAGGCAAGTGGAGATAAGTTTCTTCAAAGTTGGACACAAATACCTTTTTCAACAAGAATGCAATCATATTGAATCATAGAGATTACCTTCCTTGGACAAGTTAGCCACTCATAGCGACCCATGACATTTGCAAGCTGTGTAAAATAAACATCAAATACAGTATTAGACATTGCCACTCATAAACAACAGTACAACACTAAATCTGCTAAATATCAATTGACATGTAATTTAAATCTGCTAAATATCACTTGACATGTATACATTATGTGAATATGCATGTTAGTGAATTAACATTGGTGGAGAAAAACTGATGAAAAAAGTACAAGTATTAAGACTGCACAGTGTATTTGAAAAGATTCTTACATCATTAGGCTGTGACTGCTACAGTATCACCAAACTATGAGAAAAAATAAAATGATTACTTTGTTGAGACTGTATTATGCCCAAGGAAATGAGGGTGGTTATGGTAAATTTTGACCATAAGTACAGGATCTGTGGGACCAATGCAAGACACTGTATTTTTTCGAATCCAGATAGGAAAGGACATATAAGACTAGGTTTATTAGATAGGAATGGGAAAACAATTAGAACTCACAACCGTACTATAAAAGTAGTCACAAGTGACGTATCTTCTAATGCTACTAAACAATTGGCATGTACATTTGAAACAAAGTGCTTCTCATTGCCAACTTAAAAAAAAAATACACAAACAAACAAACAAAATGCTTACCATGAATGCACAGATAATAGTTGTAACAGATGCTCCAATGAAACCCTCCCAAGTTTTCTTTGGAGATAACTTGATCAATGGGGTTCTTCCAAAGAAGAACCCAAAGAAATAAGCGGCAATATCATTGATAACAATAAGTGATGCTGGAAGAAGGAACCTGTGTTACAGACAAATGATCTTCATTTGTTCACATTCGAATATTATACTTATCACATTGGAAAAGGGAGAAAGGGAAATAAGGAAGAAAGAAACAACATAAACCCCCAATACAAAATGACATAAGGAAGCTATATGAAATACAAAGACGTCATGGTGCTTGACTAACAATTGTGTGCGACAGACAAGAAAAATGAATATCATGGTTATGCATTACGCAAACTCAAAGGAGACAACAAAACAGGACCATTCTTCTTGGAGAGTTTGATATACATTGTGGGTCCATTTTCTAACAGTTTAAGCTTTTGTGATAATTGATAACTTAACATGGTACCAGAGCTCAAGTTGGGGAAAGTCTTGGGTGCAAGCTCTCTATTTGTGTTTATTCTCCACTTGCATTCTACTTCTCTCTGCGTATGAATGTTAGCATCTATAACTGCAAGGCAAGACTGCATATGAGGGAGGGTATTGGATAGGTTGATATGTTATTGCGCTCATTTTTTAACCGCTTAAACTTCTAGGATAATTGATGATACTGACAACTATTATTCCCTCATGCTCAAATACTTCTAAAAAATTAAAAGTCATTTGTTTCCTTCTCTTTTTGTACCCATTTTCCTTTTTGTTTGTTTGTTTGTTTGTGTATGTGCGTGGGTGGTGGCTTTGTTAAGACTAAAAAGAGTGCACATTGCACATCACAATTGGATCACTTTGTTACCGTAACTATATAAATTTAAGAAGACAAAACAATGAGAGATCATAGCACATAAAGAAGCCTCCGAAATGCGCTTCACGTGTGGGGTGTAAAATACAAAACAACAATTGATCAACCACATAGATGGCTTGCATGTGTGAATGCTCATTACCAGAAAATTCCCTCAAAAATGTTGGCTACGGTGAAAGCGGATTGTGTGAAGACCACAATTAGAATCATGTGTGTCCATGCATATTGGCCAAATTGATACTTGTACATCTTCTTCTTTAGTGTGAGAATGAACCACATAAAACCTGAGTTCAGCAGCAAGGCATCACAAATGATACGTTAGGACTACACCATACTAAGATCAAAATAATGTATCAAGCAACAATCAAATTTCCATGCATAATGGAACGCCTATTGGATTTGTGTTATCTTTTAAAAGATGACACTATCTACAATCGAGATACGGATCTTCAAGAGGAAGCTCGATAGTAAGTTTCCCCAACTCTATCGCAGGAGAACAAACATAATGATAAAACTCACCTGCAATATACAAGAAATAACAGGTAACCATGTGGTACTTGATAAAACTGCTCACAAGCTGATATAAGAATTTGTCAGAAGTAATAGTATTGACGAGCCTTTGGTTGAGAATGCGGCCATACACGAACAGCACAGCAGTGAAGAAAAAGTGCCTGAAAACAGGAAGTTGAAATTGAACACAAAGAGAAGTACATGGCAATGACAAGCTGCCCTTTGAAAGATACTACATGTTTGATAAGCATTATACAGTTGTGACTAAAGTTCAAAGAACTGATCCCTATTTGTGCCAAGCTTAAAATTTCGGTAAGTTCACACTCATTCAAACAAGACGGCTACAGTCGTGCAAGATATGTCTGATCCACTCAGAAATTAAATAAAAGCTCAATAATGAGTCATTCATTCAGGGAATGAGCTTTATTCAGGAATAAGTTTCCCAGATAAACACCAAATTTCAGTTGACAGATGAATATGATAAGAATCCGCTTTAACATACCAATTCAATAGCCTAAATCCTGGGAGGTGTCTATCTTCGTGGCCTTTCCTAAGTAGATTGAACAGCTCTCTTGCCATAAAAATTTGGATAACTACCACCATGGCCCAAATACAGAGATGACCCAAGTAGATTATGAGTACGAAGCCCCCAATCATCCAAATAGATGAATATACTCGAGTCAGCATTGATCTGTATTTATTTTGATCGTTAACGAGTAAATGACTTCCATTTTCCTTGCCAACATCTGGAAGAACCTAAAAGCCAAAAGAGAAAAACAGAAAAAGAAAAATATTAACTGAACATAAAGCCATAAGTTGCTTTCAAGATTTTATGTATTTTCTTATCCTAGTAGGTAGGAATGTGCAAACAATCCGCCAATCAGTTCCAATCCGCCAACCCAACCCAACTTGTGCAGTTTATGTGAGTGAGTAAGTGAGTGAGTGAGTTGGGTTGGGTTGGGTTGGGTTGAGTAAAAATAATAAGAAAAGTGGATTGATTGAATGTTCTATTTCTTCAATCCACCATCAACTCAACCCAATCCGCCTATAATATATATTAGTTACCGTGTTTCTACATACGACGAATCTCAACTTCATATACATATTTACATATAAATAAATTTCTTTTATAAGAAACAAATTAGAATTGTGAATATTTTTTTCCAATAAGTATGCAATAGAAATATTATTGTTAGAGATATTTAACTATTATTTTATTATCATTATTGATAACTACTATTATTTTTAGTTGGTTTTTCACTTGACATGTTAAATATGATTTTTTTTTAAAATTATTATAGGTTTTCTATTTTTTAAAAACAAATTTTAAAAAAATAATCTCAAAGTTTTACAACATTTCAAACTGCTAAACTGCCTAAACCGCTGGTGCTACCAAAAAATATCACCCAATCCGCTGGTTTTGGCGGTCAGTGGGCTAGCGATGGATTGAAAAAAACGATCACCTGCCAAAGATTAATTGGTTAAAAAAAATTTTCCCACCTTCCCCAACCCAAATTGCACACACTCTACCAGTAGGTAACCAAAAGAAGTTTCTTAATGAGCATTTCCAGCTGTCTTGTTCACAAAACAATACTGATGGCTTCACAAGGTCTCAACCTCAACAACGAGAAAGATATTAGTTTTCCTCAAGCAATAATGTCAAGTGTTGCAAGGATAATCAATATAAGAGCTAATGTATATTTGCAACAAACAAGGACAACTACAGTTCTCTATATTATATTGTTACAAATAAATAAATGGTAAAATATAAGCTACCAACCTCATTTGAGCGTCTACGGTGCCGAAGTCGTCCCGTAGGAGTTGCTGGCGCACTGCCATGATCCTTCTTCATGGCTCTTTGATTTACCTTTTACTTAGTTAACAAGCAATAAAAGCATAAATATGTTTATACTCGGAGCCCCTGAAACATCAGGACAAACAAGGAAAAACATAAGGAAGGAAAATTATACTCGGAGCCCCTCGAGCAGTACGATCAAGTGTTGCAAGGATGAACATGTAGAGGTGTTGATAATGCAAAGTTGTCAACAACAATCACAAATTCACCATCAACAGCGTTGAAGGAATTGTCTCTGTTAAGGAAGGCAACTTTACATGGCAAGAAGCAAAAGGCAAAGAATGTAAATTCAAGCAAAACAATGGTAACCACAAGCAAATGTGACTATGTGAGTAAATACAATTAGACAAAACGAGTTTTGTTAGGATTTTATATGTAAAGCGAAATCCCACATTGTCTGGACCATATCAGCGCCATTGTTGCATTAACTTGTCTCATGACGGATGACTAATTAACATCCACTTACTTTGTTCTACTTGGTGCCACCTCATTATTATTGAGATAAGCTATTCATTATAATATTCTATATTGCACTAAAATACATATTCCATTAAAATGCAATAATTCCTCAAGCATAACATTTCTAATCAAGACAAAAACTACAACCTGTTAAATTAAACAAGAGAAATTAATCGATTAGAACTTGTTTGGAATTGCAAGATACAGATTAAAGAGTAATCACTGTAAAATTTGAGCAATCGAGCTCTCCAACTCAAAATAAATGAAGGCTCGTTAAGTTCGAGGGGGAAGTGGACACAAGTAAAAAGTTGAACTATGAAAATTGCTTAATTTAATGCGTAGAAAGATTAAGGAAGTCACGCAAGAGTGCCGTGAATTTAATTATGGAGGAATCGAACTGAGTCTCGCTCTATGACATCAGGTGGACACACCAATAGAAGGTTAAAAAAAAGGCACTAAGCCTTTTCCGTCATTAGTGCAATCTAATTCGCTAGACCCTACATAAGTCGATATCTTAACGTGACTTCTTGAGTTCAGTTGATTGTTGGCGCAGTAACTCTATATCGAGAGCTAGATACTTACCTTATATTATGATGATATAGGAAAAAGCTTTTTTTTCATAGAGACAGAGATAAGCAAAGGGAGAGAATAGAAGACCAAAGTAGCTAGAAAAAACACGAGAATGCATGACCAATAACAAAAGCGGTACTCTGCGCAAGGATATATTAATAACACTTAATCACGAAAGAAGCGACCAACCACAAATCCTAATTGGGTGAGGGACCGGATGAGGGAATTCTTTGAAAGCATGAATTCAATCAATATGAGGACAAGAATACCTCTCCATCCTCTTTCAAAATCCATTTTGACCTTTTGACTCAACTCTACTCTAGCAGTCATTGGACTCACTGTAGTAGTCTGTCCAGCTACTCTTGTTGTCCTCCTCATTTATGATGGTAAATTGTGGTCAAAACACATGAAAAGTATAGCACAATATTTCAATGAAACTTTCCCTCAGGTGCTTGCATCAAATCTAAGCACTGAAAAGAGCATCAATGCAGAACTGTAAATCTCTTTTAAAAAATCATCTTAACTAGATTTAATTAGTTAACTTTAAAGCCAATTATTTTGCAACACACTGATCAAATTTGCCCTATTTGGGCTAAATCCCATGAATTTGCTTATATTTGTATTTTCTAAACTTTTTAAAACTTTTGACTAATTTTTTTTACTTTTCCAAATCGTCTCGATAAGATAAACTCAAAAAGTAAAAACTTTTGATTAAAATATGAAAAAAATATACTAAAGACGAAAATAAGCAACATAAAATTTAGCATATTGGCTTATTTTTGCTTATTTTTGTCTTTTCTAAATTTTTTTTATATTTTAATTAAATATTTTTACTTTTCTGACTCATCTCAATAAGAGGAGTCTAAAAAGTATAATAGTTTGACTAAATGATGAAAAAAGTTCACTAAAGACGAAAAATCTACAATGTTAAATAAGCAAATAAGCAACATTATGCCATTCAGGTCATATCAGATTCTGGAAATTCAAGCAATTAGCCAGTTTAGTTCACGCTTATGGAAGCCACAATTCACAGTCTGCAAGATTAATTCCTACAGAAGGTAGCAAAAACACCTAAAATGGACAATCACAGTGCTATAAAAATGAGCTAACTCAATCACTACAAATCTTACAGCATACATGGTGATCCTTAACCATTCTGGCATCTACTTCCATGTGCCTAACAACCCAATGTACTTCTCCACAAGTAGGTATGCATATATAAATAATTTATTATCCCAAAATGGTAAAGCATAAAGTGCCCACATGGGTAGATTAGTCAGCCCTGTGAGGACGAGTGCTCTCAAGTCAGACTCTCCCTATGCTTAACCAATGCAAACTATTTGTGGGTGATGATCTTGTGCATCCACAAGATTAATTCTAGACTCAAACAGGTGTCGGCAACACCACAGTGAAACAAAAGACAACGTCAAAATTAGATACCTAAATCCTATTGGTTAACGCCAACAAAATCTCATATTTCTTGTGGAACTTTTATCAAACGCGTGACTTACATATCTGGCTACTCATGAGTGCTTTTAGGCTTTTACAATATACTACAAGACTTCAAATTCTACAATAGGGTACCTAAATCCTATTGGTTAACGCAACAAAATCCCATATTTCTTGTGGGACTTTTATCAAACACGTGACTTGCATATCTGGCTACTCATGAGTCCTTTCAGGCTTTTACAATATACTGCAAGACTTCAAGTTCTACATCAGCTTAGATTGACACGTCCCAGGTCTTAGTCTTTAAAACTGATAGCTTTAACAACACTGATATTGTATGTGTCCATAAGTCCAATGTCCATCTACACAATGAATCTCAAAATTAACATTTCAAGCCCAAACGTAAAGACACTTTCGAATTAAGATTTAAGTGTGAGGAGCGGAAGCATTCTTACAGTCAAATCTGAACTCCTTCAGACTCGCTTTTTTCAAATTTTGAAAACATGGAGATTCAAACCACAACAACAACATCAACAACAACAACAACAAATCAATAATATTCGAACAAATTAAAATATAAGTACGCACATATATACATGTGTATATATATAGAGAAATAGAGAGAGAAAGATAACTGCTTCGGCCGTGCTTAAAGGTCGCACACTCCAGAGAGTCTGGTAAGGTCTAAAACCAGCGCGCAGAGAGAGAGAGAGAGAGAGAGAGGCGAATATATTAAAGAAGATGAGAGATGAAGCGAAAGCGGAGAGCTCGTTACTAGTTCCCTGAAAAAACCATAACGGCCCTTTTTGGGTTAAATTTTGTAATTTTTATTTATTTTTATCTTTTATAAAAGAAATTTTATTTTTTTATAAAATATTTTATTATTTTCAATCAAGTAGATAAGAAGATAAATATGAAAATTTAAAATATTAATTAAAAATATTAAAAATAAAAATAAACAATATAAAATTTAGCTTATTAATTTATTTTTATTTATTTTTATTTTTAAAATTATTTTAATAGTTTAATTAAAAAAAATTTAAAATTTATATCAATGAGATGAGTTAAAAATAAAATAATTTAATTAAATGATGATAAAATTTTAATAAAAAATAAATTAATTAAATATAAAAAAACAATTATTCCAAACAGGGGAATATTTGTTGAAAAGATATTTTCAGATACTTCCCCCAAGGGATAGGCTATATCGACTGCGGAGCACTGTGCACTGTCGTCATATTGATGCTCACATGCTGTTACACGTGTCTTGGAGATAATTTTGTAATTTCACGTTTCAAGTAAGAAGTTTTTTCTCAAGTAAAATGATGAGCTTATAAATTAGTGATAATTAATTGTTAATTCCCTTTATAAGATGTATAGATGATTCAGTTTTATTATTAAATTTTTTAAAATTTTAATCTTATTTTTTAAAAAAATTTTATAATATGACAATTTTGCTCCAAAATTTAGCCATTTCAAAGCTCAACAAGATTATCGAATAAAATTTAGCCATTTGGTATCACGAACTTTTTGAAATAAAAATACAAAATAGGACTTTATTTTTAAAAAAAAATAGATGTATTGGACCAATTCTAATACATATTCCCGTAGCATGACCCCTCGTTAAAAATTTCTATAAATTATACCTAAATAAAAGCGATTATGCCCTTAAATAAAAATTATAAATTCATACTTTAAAATATTAAAATTTGTATTTATTAATTTAAAATTATAAATTATAAATAAGAACTATAAATACACTTATTTAATTTTTTAGATTTTTTTAGTGAATTACTGGTTAAAAGTTGTAATTTATGTACTAACAAACACCCTTAATTGCTAAAGGACCCTTATTGGTGCAGTTTTTTTTTTTTTTTTGAGTTTTTTCTTGTCATTCCAGATTTTTTATTTTTTAAATTTCTCATAGCAGGAGGAATTTAAAATGTATAACTGTTCGGGATAAAAATGAAAAAAATTTGTTGAAAATGAGAAAAACTACTTAAAGTTTATTAATTAATTTTTTTTGTCTTATTTGAATTTTTTTTTTTTATTAGAATTTTCAGTTTTAAATTTCTAATGATAAAAAGAATCTAAAAAATATACTTATTTACACTAATGTTGGAAAAAATTAAAAATTACGGTATTAAAAAAATAGACCAAGTACAAGCATTGATCGAAATATTAAATTTCAATTCGAATAATTATACATTAGGTAAAGAAGTGTTCGCTCAATTTACTAAATAAATACGCGCAATTTTTTACTAAAGACCTATATATTATTTAAAGTTATAATCCTGTAATTATACTTGATGGAATCAACCTAAAAGCATAAGGTTGGCCCACGACCCAAAGGATAGACCTAGCGTGGCGAACTATGGCAGTTGAAGAACCCACCACTTTAAGGTCAAGTTGGCTCGACCTTTTAAGCTCGGCCGAAGACATGCAGAAAGTTTTGACCAAAGCAAGGGTGTATTAAATGTGGTGGGACAGTCGAGCTCATAACGTCAATAATAGCACCACTTTCGTGCGCCTCTGCATAGAATAACAACTAACGCGACACAAACCAGCTAAGCAGCACGCTGACGTTATATAAGGTGTCGCAGATAGTCCCTAAAAGAGAAAAATGGGGGTTTTCAGTCAGTGCTAAACTTGAGAAATTCTCCATTTCTTGCCAAATCTCATATAAATGACTCCCGCAAGAACCGACCACGATGAATCACTTATTTTTTGTCAAATCCCACACCACAACACTATAAATATCGAACTAAAATACAAAATACACATAGACAATATTTCTTACCAAAATTCTGCTGAATTCTCTTTAAAATTTTTAGTATTTACCTTATCGTCGACTGACTTAAGCATCGAATGAGCTTTTTGGCCAAGCCCATCGACCAATCTTACCTCTGTTTTCTTGCGTAGGAGTGTTCACGTCAACGAGTTCGAGAATTCAGACCTAATTCTTTCCTTTTTCTTTACAACAAATTTCACCATTACAAAATTACCTCCGTACAGTATACTAAACAAGTTAATAATTTTTACTTAAAATCATAATTCAAAATCTCTTAAGCTAAAATTTAGAAATTAAATTTTTTCCAAAAATGTCAACATGTGATACTTGATTCTTCTTTTGTTTTTTCCGTACAGAATTTTTTCAATGGATATTTATGTTTTTTCTTGACATTTTAGGTACTTTTTGACTTGTTACTAAAATCCAAAATCTTATCTACTAAAACACAATAAGTAAAAACGAATACTTAACTTGATTCTACTTAATTAAAGAATATTTAGGACCATCTCGTTGAGTATTTGAAAAACCTGATGTATGCATGCAAATTTTAGTCACACAATGCTATAAATTTTGAAAATATAAAATAATTATTAACAAATTAAATATGGTCAGATGTGAGAAGGGTTGCAAGTTAAATTAAGCCACTTGATATAGGAAACTAATATGAGAGAAAAATTAAGTATTTTTTAAAATCAAATTAAAGTCTATAATTATCTCTTTAAAATAAATAAAAGAGTAATAATTATATTACTAGATAACTATTTTTTAAAAATAAATAATTATATTACTAGATAATTATCTCTTTAAGTAAACAAAATTCTCTCTTTTATTATATAAGTAGATAACTATCCCTTCTAAACTAAACAACATTAGGATACCATTTTCAGGTATCAAGCAATTAAGATGAAAACAAGTTTGGCATCAACCATTTACAGGCATCAAGCAATCAAGATGGATCTGCAAACTAAAGTTTTAATGTTATGAAATCTTTCTCATTTAAGTTTTATCATCCACTCTTTTAAATTTGGAGAACGTTTCATCGTTCGATTTGAAATCACGCTGTTAAGTCCCCAATCAATATTTAAAGAGAAAAATTAGATGATTTATTTATTTGATTTGGAAATTTTATCAAAAATTGTAATCCATCTTCAAAGTTTATAAAATTCATTTTGTACCTACAATATCACGTGTTTAGGTCAAGATAAAATGTACTTTTATTTTAATGCTGACCTGATAATTTACTCATTCAACATCAAAAGTACTTAGATTTATAGTCATTAAAATTTTGTTGCAAGCCCTCTTAAATTTTATAAATTATTCAATATTCTTAAAATATTGTATGTATGGGTCACTCACCAACACTTATTATTACCTCATATTATTACATAAAATATTAACATAAAATGAATAACACATTGTATAAACAAATATCATATCATTTGTGATACAACCTACATGTCAGACCTCTTTTGGATTTGTTCGACTTGATGGGATTATTGTTGGCTACTCATACTTAGAAGTTCATCATCACCTGCAGAAACAAGTTGTTTTCACCACCAAAGAGGTGACCAACATAAAGCCGCTAATGAAAAAACATATCTGAAAAAGTTATAATAATGTTAAAGTTATCAGTTTTTGTTTAATCACATCAAGATAGAGCCAAAAATTTGTACTTAAAGGGCTAAAATGTTAAAGTACAGAAAAAATTTAGACAAAATGTGAACCATTGTAATGCATTAAAATATAATAAACTTTAATTTTTCTATCTATATATTTTTTCTGTAAAATATATATAGAATATATCAATATATTGCAATAGTAGAAAACCAAATTTACACTCTATTTCCCTTGAGAGGACAAAAAGTAAAAGATTTAATATAAAATGCTTCATATAGTATCTCCGCTTCTAATTCTCGTGCACTAAACTTAGACTCATTGATTCAATAGAACTAATACTTGACACATTAGTAGAATTAAATGTTTTTATAACAAGAAAAATATCATAGCAAAATACATTATTTTCCCGACTAAGTTTATTATGATTGTTATTTTGTCATCACAAAAAATATTATTTTTATTTGAAAGTTTGTTCCTTTCAAAGTTACAGGTTTAAAATCACATATGTGCTATCATTTTTTAGAGTTAGTCTACCTATGCTCGACCTTGCTTCGGCTTTAATTAGGCCTCCACTAATAGACAATGAGATTAGTTATTTAGGGATTAGTCAATATGCGCTTGAACTAGCTTGGACACTTGAGATATAAAAAAAACATGTGCTGTCTTAAAAAAATATTTCTTTTTGTATTTGAATTGCTGCAAAAAATCATAGAGACAAAAAGTAATTTTTTATGATAAATAAAAAAGTTTGTAAGAAAAGCTAGAAAGTATAGCATTATTATAAATAATGTTCGGGTCTAAGGATTAATCAATGTGGGCATAAACCGGTGGCATTGTCCCAAACAATTTATGCCTCACAATTTGTATAAATTCAATCACTTTGCATGTGGAATATACTTAAACGTGAGATAAAATGATTTTTTGATCTTACAATATCAGGCCAAAAGGTTATATTTTTGGTTTAATAGGAGGAACTGTACGTCTGAGGAGGGAGATCTTGCATGTGAAAATTAAAAATAGAAAAAATCAGATAAATTGAACTTTGTTAGAAAAAATAGGATATATATATGTATATATATATATATATATATATATATATATATATATACAAAAACTCATATACACAC
>JAOTRH010000026.1:794973-811907 GCA_034768845.1 Heliamphora exappendiculata | reverse complement strand
TAGATATATTTGGAATTGGTTCCACCACATCATAGGTTACACGGTCATTCTCTTGAGTTTCACCAACATATGGTTAGGATTCAACATTTTGAAGCCTGCAAAAGAGTGGGTGATCGCATATGGCGTTATTTCCGGGTTGCTAATATTTGCCACACTCTTGTTAGAAGTTTGGAAGAAGCTTACAAGAGATGGAAAGATCGATGGAGTCGATAATACTTGCGGTCAACTAGAAAATAACATCTAGATTATAGTTGTGTTTGAAATGTGGTTAGGCAGATTCATTTTTTTATACCAATTCATGAATACTAACATTGTTTTGTAGTTTCTATAAATGTAATTGTTATTTGCTTCTATTTCAAAGTGAGTTTCTGCATTTGCCTATGTTATAAAATGGTAGTGGGAGTACCTTGAAACTAAGTTTATGCTATGGCTCTTGCAACTAGAAATTTCTGTTTAATGATCTCTTTGGTTTCTTTCATCTGTTTCTTTTATGTTTTTTAAATTTTGTAATGAGAATCCATTGCTTTCATGGGCTGCCGGCCATGGGCTGTCGTCTCAATGAAGCTATTTCTTTTACTGCTATGTTTGGATCATAATTTGTAATGAAAAAATAAACTCAACAGGAAATATGCTCAGTTTTCTTTTGTTTGGCTGAGTTAAGAAAATGAATTACCTTTAAAAATAAATACATATTCATTTTTATTTTGACTAGCATCAGCCAAGCCACCTGTAAAATAACATGGATGACTAATTCCATCTTCAATTCCTTAAAGGTCCGAGAGTAGTGCTATACCCAAATTTCAATGCGAGATTAGGGTTATTATTGTCCATCTGTTGAAAGACTTGAAAGTTGTTTTGCAACTAGCGAAGCACTGCAAGCATGGCTGCAAAAATGACGCAAGATTGCTTTAAGAAAGGCACATGTAGAATCAAACTTGAAATGGTTTAAACGTTCCACAATCTTATATTGATATTTCCTAACATCAAGTTTCAAATTTTAATTCAATGGATAAAAAAAAAAAAGCTCTGTACACAAAATTCCCGTGTGTGTGAGGTCCAAGGGTACACAAAATTTTCGCGCATATAGGGTCCAAGAAAAGGCGAATCACGATGAATTTATAATACGCAATCTTATCTTGCATTCGCAAAAAGCTGTTTCAATTCAATGGATGTTACAAATATTTTAGCACTGTTAAAATCCCCCAGCAAATGAAAAATCGTTACAATTGCCTAGTATCCTCTTGGTTAATAGCATCTCTGGTAACTAATTTGATACAGCCAGAATGCCCATTGCTTGTTCTTTTCAAAGAAAAAGGAAACTTTAAATGTTCAAATGGAGCTTTTAGCTCCCAGGGATTTTCAATCTGATTGCGGCAATGCCTGAAATAAATGCATCCTTGAGAATGGGATTGAAGCTGCTACTTGCTGAGCAGTGATTTCAAAATTTTCACTAGAACTGATGCAAAACAAATATTTGACTTTCAAAGTCAGGAACCATTTAAAGAAAATTTCAAGCACAATAGACTCCCTCTCCCAAAAAGATAAAATTTGCACAAGTTTATGTTCAATATAAATCTTGTTTAATAGATCTCGATAAGTTTTGAAATACATTTTTTTTGTAAAAAACAAATGTGTGTAATAAATGTTATAGTATTTTGTTAAATACTAAAGTATTTTAAGTTAATAAGCAAATAAGCTAAAAGGCTAAAGCCAATAAGCAAAAAGGCAAAGGGCTGAAGTTACCAAACTAGAAAAGATGGCTTTGTGGACTTCTAAGCCTGGCTTTAAGTAGGGAACCAAACAAAGCACCACATTGAAAATGAAGGAGAAATTGATTTAGGAGAAACTCGCTACATTCACAAGGAACATGACAGAGGGATAATTTCAAATTTTAACAAACTTCCCACAGGATGAAAAGATAGATGTTGAAATAGGAGGGTCCCCATGGAAGCAAGGAAAATCTCTTCCTTCTAACCTTCTTTATTTATAATATAACAGTTCTATAAACACTTGAGAAGAAAAGAGGAATAGAAAGATTTCATTGGAGAAACATAACAAAAGAGCAGCTACTTAAATAGATAACAAAATAGTTTAACATTTTGCCCTATAATCTGTACAAGCAGGGGTGGGTACAAAAGTTTTGGTTACACACAATCACAAGTCCTTTTGTCTCCAAATTTCACCATGTACCAAAGCTGAAGCCAACATGTTCCTCCGTGATAATGCGGAGGCGATCTTGCATAATATCCATGGATGGATAGGGTGGGAAACCCAGCCGGTAGAAGCATGTGTGAGATGAAGGCAGGCGATTATAGGACTCTGAAGACTTGTAAATGTACAGCCGAGAAGCCAGACCACCAAAACTCTCCACCGGTAGATATTTTATTGAAGTCCAAAAAAAGAGGAGGACCTTTCTCTGCTCAGCTGACATTCCCCCAACAATCTGCGAGTTTATTAGGATAACATATAATCATATTAACAATCTCCGAGTCATTGATCAAATAACTAAATTGGTAATGAAATTATGGTTTCGATCCATCATACTTTTTGTGCCTTCATAGAAGAACGATAGCTGGTCTATAATGGTTTTAATTAGTCCAAATGTCAAAATACTCCTATTTTTACATTTTAGTCCTAACAATATAACAGAATGTGGGATACTTGCCAAATAAAAAATATTAGTGCGTGTGAAATAGACTCCAGGATGAATATCGAATGTTTGTGTATCTATACATCTAATCTAACCCCCTTGAACGCTTATTCTTATAATTCGGGGATATAAATGTAAAAGTTGGATACAGGTACATGAACATGTCCTGAATATTTAAATATATCACATAATTGTATACTATTCTAACTAATATGAAATTATTTAGGAATGTGCAGGAAATATATGGAATTTTAAAGGGAAATAGGATTTCTATCCCACATCCATGTGAGAGGTTATAGATTTGTCTCTACTATCAACTATGCGTTTCTTCATCTTCAAACACAGTTACAAACTAAAAGATTCCAAGTGTTCAATTTATACGAAAAATGAATTTGTAGAATAAAAGTTGCCTCATTTTAAAGTTTAAAACCCAAATTAGGTATGTTCTTGGACTTCTCGCATGAAAAAAAATAATAATAATTGTGCGCCTGAACTTCTAGCAATAAAAAATCTGTACTTGGACTTAATGCGTTAAACTCTTCTTGTGAGGGACCTCGTACCAAATTTCCCTCATTTGAATTACGTTAGAAGAAATACATATATATATATATATATAAAACAACACTTCAACAGTATAACAAAGCTAGCATATCATCAAAGCTACTAAATAGCTATTAAAGAACTATGCATCTATAGAAGCATTTGCACTCAGTTCATAATATCATAATTCCACGGGCATCAATATCCAAAAGATTGTCCAGAATTTACTAAATCTACAAAGCATTTGTGATTATATAAATCAACCAAAAAACTTCAGAATTTTGATGTCTAAATGCTTCAGAATTTCATTTTGACCACAATTGTGTCCTGAACATGTCTCTAGAGTGTCTGAGTGTGTCCTAGTGTGTCCCCAACGCGCCTAACCAAAAAAGTTATAAACAAACCAGACAGAGCGTCTTCAACACAGGAACGTGTTCGTGGCCAAACATGCCAAACATTGATACATGTGGCCGGGAGATGTGTTCGTGCTTCTTAGGTGGTGGGGTTTGGACGGTCATGTTTGACTTGCAAGTTTGGGTATAAATGGCACTTTGACTAAGTTCCAGATCAGGTTTCAAGGTCGAAAATGTGGCGGAAGGTGCGTTGGAGGTGGAGAAGGAGATGTGTGACAAAGATGAGATTTAGGGTATGGGAATAAGTAGGAAGAAAGACGTTTGATTAGGACATGCGGTAGGCTGCATGATATTAGAGCATATTCAAATTGAAGGTGGAGGCAGCTGTGAGCATAATGACATGGACAATGGAAGAGGTGATACATTGGGAGAGGAGAGAAGGTCTAAGAGTTATTTCGGGTTTGTTCCTAAAAATTCAGGTATAAGAGCACATTCAACAGGCCCATTGGACAATGGAATTTGGCCTAGTAGAGTGAAATCTTTTAACTGTAAGGGACTAGACAGTTTGCAACAACCCATTTATTATACAAAAGCCCTAATGAAAAAGGGGTAGGGAGCTAGTCCCAGAATTATGGGTAAAAGTTATCCAAGAAAGAACTATTTTCAGGCTGCGTACCAGGTCATTAGGCACAAGCCTATAGATATTAGATGATGCCACTGTGTTGGAGGTCAAGCTGGAGATGACAACCATCTCAGTGGGGGTTTGTAGCATTGAATAAAGAAGATAACAAAGTATCAAGGAGATTGGTATATCCTCTGGATTTCCATTGGCAATGATGTTACAAGGCAAGGAGATGGAGAAAGAGGTGATGGGATCTTGACAAGGAGAGGAGGGAAGGAGAGGTGTAAGTGATACCGCCTATGTTTGGGGATCAACACTTTGGGGTAGCTCTGTATGGGTACCCTCTGAGGGCGTTGAGAATGTAATGATTAGACAATCGTTCTAGGGGTGGAATCAGTATTTGAGGGCAGGGAGCTGAGGGAGAAGGCCTGGGGTTTCCAAAGATGAAGTGGTGGATATAGGTTAGGAAAGGGCTGGTTGTGAAGATTTGTCAGCAAAGGTGGAACAAAATTTAATGTTGGTTCAATTTTCAGGGGTAGGTCAGAAGGGTGACCATGGGAAATGAGGTAGAGATGTGGAAGCAATGGGCCAATTAGGTTAGGTGGTAGGTGACTTTTGGTCAAGGGGAGGAGATCGAGGCCTTGTGTAACAAGTTGCTCCTTGAATAGGCCAACACCGTAATGTCGTGTGGTCATGGCATTGGAGAGTCCGGAGAAAGTGACGCTTTGCAATGCACTCCCATGGATATCAGGGGATGACAGATCAGTGGGCATGGAAGAGGATAAGCGTCTCAGGCTAAGATTACAGAGTGGGTGATGCATCAAATCAAGTACTTTGGAAAAAAATTTGGCATTTCCTGTATCGGTTGTGAAGATAATGTGATGTCTTCGATCCAAGCAATTGAACAAAGGTGGGGAAGCAGTGCACAACCCAAGGAAAGTCAAAGGAGAGTGGAAACATGAACGAGGGGATAAGGGAATTGAAAATGTAGAGGATAAGGATTGGGATCCATCCAGCTCGGCTCCTGGTTGTCTTCGACGGCATAAACCTGCCGAGCAATCCCTTCAATGCTCAAGCTTTCCTATTTCTGTATCTCCACTATCCTTTTTAGCCCAAGCTCGATTGCCGAGGCTAGGGCTGCCAGAGTATCGGCGTGAGAGTTCCCTTCTCGGCTGATCTGCTCGATTTGCACTTCCTCAAATCCCTTGATCAACTCAAGAGCTATGGAAAGATAGGCAGCCATCCTGTCATCTCTTGTGTTGTACTGCCCAGTCATTTGGTTTACCACTAGTTGGGAATCGCAGAAAATTTTCAACTTTCTAATGCCCAAGAGCTCGGCACTCCCGAGACCCACTAGCAAGGCTTCATATTCGGCTTCGTTATTAGACGCTGTGAATCGTAACATGATGGAATGTTCTATTACTGATCCCTTTGGAGAAATGAGGACCACCCCTACTCCTGAGCCTTTCTGATTTGACGCGCCATCAGTGTATAACTTCCATTTTTGCATTGTTGTTTGGGCCTTTGATTCTCCACTTTCTTCTCTATTTCATGTTCCTGCTTGGTCATCCTTCCCCCACCCCCCCAGCTCGGACTCGAGTGTGGTTGAGTCCGAGCTGTGCAGCATGCTCGGGAAGTATGCTCAGGCTTTGGAGACCTTGGGACGTATGGCCCGTGCTGTAGCCTTGGATCCAAGTTCAGAAAGAGTTCGGTCCCGACCCTGAAGAAGGGATGCTCGGCACCGTGAGAAGGAATACTCGGCACTCACGTCCGAGCAGGACGAGCTATCTGAACCCTAGAGCCGAGCTCGAGGGTTGGTATTTGGGATCAATATCCCATGATACGCGTATCAGGAGGGGAAATTCGTGATAAGAGATCAATAGCAGCTAAACCAACTCTAGGGCTAGGGTGTCACAAAGAGTTGACTTAGCTAAGGCTAGATTAGGTTTGAGTACTGATGGACGGCTTGACATGACAAAAGGAGCTTGCAGAGAGATCTTGTAGAAAGATCTAATGATGGCAATGACCAGTCACCATCATATCATTAATTGATATGCATAGATCATGTAGAGAAAGTACAACCCGACCTGCTCGGGTTGGGTCGGACTCCAATGACGGGTCAAGTATATTTCTTCCTATAAATAGCTACCACATTTGAAGAAACAGGTATGCTCTCTTTTACTAGCCAAAATTCTGCCAAAACATTCTCTTAAGTTCTTCTTTCTCTCTCTCAAACCTTTGCCTGACTTGATCGTCAGAGGGTCCACCGGTATAAAGCCACCGGCGGGCATCTCACCCTTTTCTTGTGCAGACGTTTACGTGGTATCCATCCCTGACATCTCAGCCAGCTTGGACGGAACTAGTAGATACCAGTCCTTATCCTCTACAGAAAATCCAACAATGTTATATCAATTATGACAGTAGAGAAAAGGATGGGAAAGGAAGTGGAAGGAAGGAGAAAGGTGTTAACCTTCCGATTAAATATGAAGATCAAGATTATTAGCTCAAGATTATTAGCTGGAATGAGAGGGGAATTAACGCATATGAAAAAAAAAAAAAGAAGAGAGGTTGTGGTGAAGGTGCTTCCAAAAGAATGCATGGACCTGTTGTGCCCCCAAGAGACCAAACTCAATGAAGCCAATAAGGAGGTGGTGAGAGGTGTTTGCGGAAGCAGGTGCCTTGATTGGATATAATTGGATGTTGATCGAATTGCTGGGGGTGTTGGTTATGTGGGACGGGAGGGCGGTGGAGAGGATGGATAGCAAGCTAGGGATTCTCTGCTTCATGTTTTTTCAAGAATGTGGAGGATGGCTTTGAGTGGGTATTTTACGGGGTATATGGTCCAGTGGTGAATAGGCTAAGGAAAGGGAAGTGGGATTAATAGGCTAAGGAAGGGGAAGTGGGATGGAGGGCAGTGGAGAGGATGGATAGCAAGCTAGGGATTCTCTGTTTCATGATTTTTCAAGAATGTGGAGGATTGCTTTGAATGGGTATGTACAGGGTATATGGCCCCGTGGTGAATAAGCTAAGGTCAGTAAGATTTCCAAAGGAGAGATTAGGACGCAATTCCTTGACCGCTGCTACTAGGAGATCCTCTACATTCATCAGTGATTAGAAGCTGGTATATCTCCCACTAACTGGAGGCTGTGGAGCCAGTTCAGTTGGTGAAGCTCCCAGGAGACCCATCCAAGTCTCATATTGATAATTTTTTGAACTCCATGGCTTGGGATGATCACTTCTCAAATGTTATACAACTCGCTCTTCTTAGATATGTTTCATATCTTCGCTCAATTTTGCTAGAACGTGGCGGACTGAGGCAAGGGCAGAGGCCTTTAGATTTGACAATAAGTGGTTTCACCAGGAGGACTTTCAAGAGAAGATTGGAGTGGTGGAGCTATGTGGATAGTACGCCGAGTGACCAAAAAACGAAAGTTGCTCAAGGAGGATATGAGGAGTTGGAACAAGGAAGACTTTGGACATTTGGAGTTCCAAAAAGAAAAGGACAGGTGGAGGAAAAAGGAAGACTTCGGACATTTGGAGTTTCAAAAATAAAAGGACAGATGGAGCTCCCAAGAGACCCATCCAAATCTCGTATTGATAAGTTTTCGAACTCCACAGCTTGGGATGAAACACTTCTTCAATGTTACACAGTACTCTCCTCCTAGATCTGTTTCAGATCATTATCATTACGCAATTTTCTAAATTGTGGTGGGCTGAGGCAAGGGCAGAGGCTTTTAGATTTGAGAATATGTGGCTTGAAGTGGAGGACTTCAAGGAGAAAATTGGGGAGTGGTGGACCTATGTGGTCGATGGTACACCAAGTTTTATTTTAGCCTAGCTAAAGGAGAATCTAAGGAGTTCAAACAAGGAAGACTTTGGGCATTTGGAGTTTCAAAAAGGAAAGGTTGTGGATGGGATCCGCAAAATTGATGATCTTGAACAACTTGGTTTGTTGTCTGAGAAGGAGAAATGGCAAAGTCTGCGAGTAAAAGAAAATTCGAAGATTGCTAAGTAAGAGATTAATTGAAGATAAAAATCGAGGAAACTTTGGCTTAAAGATGGAAACAAGAATACTCGTTTCTTCCATAGGGTGGCTAATGCTTATCAAAAACAGACTTTTATTGGTCGTATCAAAATTGGTGATAGTGTTAGATATATGAAGCAAATTCAGAAAAAGTGTAGCAGAATTTAATGAAGGTCTTTTCACGAAAGAGGAGGGAGTTGTCCGCGAGCGGATGAAATAGAGCTTGACTCCATTTTAATGGAGGTAGTGCAGGTTTGAAATTGTTAAATGGAGATAAAGCCCCATGTTCACTCAGGTTGACATTAGGCTTTCTTTTAGCAGTGTTGGGTCGAGGGGGAAAAAAGATATAGTCAGGTTGAAGGTAATGGGAAGGATGCATTGATTCTGGGAGCACAAAGTGTTTGCAAGGAGTTTAAGTGCTTTCTTCATAGCATTTACCAAGGGTTCAAGCATATGATATTCAAAATTACCAGCATATTAGTCTTCTTGGTGGGAGCTAAAAATTTTGGAAAAAGTTTTTGCAAGTAGGCAAAAGAGTTCTAGCCTGCTAGGTAGAATTGCGTCTAAGACCCAAAATGCCTTTGTAGCAGGGAGATAGATTTTGGATGCGGCTTTGATTGCTAATGAGAGTGTTAATTCCACATTGGGCAGTGAACTCCAGGGTGTGGTGTGCAAAGTAGAAATAGAGTAGGTGTATAACCATGTAAATTGGAACATTTCTACCCTATATGTTGGATATGATGGGCTTCGGGATAAATGGAGGAACTGAATTAAGTGATGCATTTCCACTATGAGGCTATAGGTGTTGATGGATAGCACATAAAGAGGTTTTTTTTTTCCACGTCTAAGGGTTTGATATAGGACTTAGGAGGATTGTCTTTTGCTGTTGCTCTTTATTATAGTAATGGAGGTCCTAAGCCATATGATTAACAAATCAGTAGATAAAGTCTTTTTGGAAGGCTTTGGGCCTAGTAGAGTAGAGCCGATGGTTCGTTAGAAAATGTTTTATGAGATGCCATTATTTTTTATGGGACAAAGGCAAACCAAATGGGGTATCTTAGGCCTCATTTGATAACCGGTGTAGATTGGGTGGAATTAATAATGAAGTGGAATTAGTGTATGAATTGGTAATGAAATGGGATTATGAATGAAGTGAAATTAGTTTTTTGGTGTTTGATTTGGGCAGAATTGTTTAATGGATTACGCAAACTCATCTTTGTTTTGGTGAGATTAGATAATGTGATATAAGATTATATTTGTTAATTTTCAAGATTACCCTTGTGTAAAAAAAACTAATAAATATGTTTTTTATTTTTTTAAGTCGCTCGAAATGGTTACTTCTCTTGTCCAGATACCTATGAATATTGATGTGAACACATAAAAAAGTAGGCCACTTGGCACGTTTTTTGTATTGCATCTCAAAACAAAAACAAAATCAAAAACAGTTTTTTTCTTTATCTTTTTTTTCATAAAGATTTAAAATTATCCAAAGGGGTTGGTAGGCCAAAATAAAACTTCGGAATGGCAGGGACTATTCCTATGACGGCTAGCAAAATTTGAATCGTAGCGAAATCTGAATTGTCAATTTGCTTATATAGCCGTTGTTTGACAAAAAAATCTCAGAAGGGTTTTGATAATTCGCCGGAAAACCATCTGGGTTGATCTTGTTTTTGTCATATTTCCAACGAGGTTTGAGGGTTTGGGTACATGTGCTTGTTAAAGGTGGCGGACCCACGAGACCTAAGCGAGTACGTCAGATTTCCAGCAACGGACACCGCCGATGAGGGAGGAGCTTCCCAGAATGCACCGCCATTGAAAGAAGACGTCTGGCAGCGGCGGCGGGGATGTTTTCGGGGTATAGTCGGTCAAGAGAGATGTCGGCGGTGGTGACAACGTTGACGCAAGTAGTTTCCAGTCATAGGTTTGCTCCTGCTGCCTCCACTGAAGTAGGGTTTTCATTCCATGCTGAGGGAGACAGCTCGTTTCGGTTTGCTAGGGTTAGAGAATTGGAATGGCAAAGTGGGGATGATTTCCGTTATTGTCGGAAGGTAAAATCGGTAAAGGAACATTTTTGCCAATCCATGGATTAGCTGTAACAACTCTCGGGTGTCTTTCCAAACCAACACCCCCCTTCTTAACATGTCTTTACCAATCCAACCCTCTACCTAATCCAGCCCAAAAAAGCAAAACAAACAGCTGCCTTATTAATCCATCAGCCATCTTAAGCCAATCAATTGGCTCAAACCCTTATCAAACAGAGCCTTAGATGTGTCTTGTTGTGCTTTGAGGTAATTTCAATCCTTGCGTCAATTTGAGAAAGGTGGAAGTAATGCCGAAATTTTTTAAATCAACAAGAAAAACAGCAAAGTATTTATAACCTCAGATAGTACATGTCTTTTTTTCCATTCTGAATTGGGATTAATGATTAGGTGAAGCAACTAATAAAATGGAAAGGGCTTGGGTGTGCACGTGTTTTTCAACGGCATTTGATGTGGGATCAATGTGTGAATCTTTCAGACAAAAGAAAAATGCCCTTTGAATATGAAGTGACTTGAGAATAACAGTCATGGGTTTGCTGAAGGTAAAGTTTATGATACTTCAATCAAAGACAAGAAGCTCAAAGAATGGTGCAGAGGAAGGAAGCTCAGCTTTCCAATATCAGAGAACTGATGAAGTTCTTTAATATTGACATTCCAAGAAAGACTCCTTTGGCTATCCTTTTGGTCAAGTTTCACTTTGTCAATCTTCCATGTTAATAGTAGTTTCTAACTCATTTTTGGCATTATGGTTTATCCATTACTATATTCTAATTTGCCCAATTTTTGTTAATACCTGGAACTTCTATAATCAGGAACTTGTTGCTTTCTATCTACTACGTAAAAAGGGGAAGGGCTACAGTTATTTTTCTCCAATCGTTGCTCAAAGCATTATGCAAGGGTTCCAATGTGCTCATCAAATGGCATCTCGTCAAAATGATTGCCAGCGTCGTCGTCAAATGGCATCTCATCACATAATAATAAATGAAAGTATAGGGTGTAAAAATTATTTAGCGATTATAAAGCCGAACTAGGGTAGTAACTGACATAATCGAGCTTTAACTCCAGAAAAACAAAAGGTGGTTGCGGTAATAAACGGCGATGATCAAAGAGGTAACATAAATTGAAGAAGCACGGGAAATAAATCATTAAACTGGAGAAAATTCAAAGAGGAGAAAAAATATGATAACCACAACCGTGCAGGCGCATACCTTCCAGAACCAAAGTATCTGTGGATCAGTTTCTTTGTAGCCATTATATTCCGTATGCGCCTTCCAGTCCTCAACGGAAATGGCATTTTCACTCCCATGCAGCATCCAATCAAGATCTTCAAGCTCTAAACTTTGGAAAAAGAACTTCTGGAGCTTTGAGTTGCAAAGAACATCAGCAAACCCTTGAGCAAACTGTGCTACCTGCTCGGTGATAGATGTAACAAAACGATGTTGAATAAGATGGTCAACATACTCCTCCCTATTCTTACTGTTCACAGTGATGCTTTTCCCGCCAGGACAAAGCTCCACAATTTTCCTAGATCCCAACTCTTCGACTTCTCGCACAAATGTCAGGCCTAGAGCATCTGAATCTACCATCTCAGCATCCATCTCCAAAATTCTCTTGCAACTGTTGTACAAGCACGGATCTGCATCATGAATATCTTCCAAAGAAATATACTTTCCAGCCAATTGCAGGAAAAACACACGGTCAAAGACAATGCCAACTTGCACCTTATGCATCAAGGCTAGAGCAATTACCCTGCCAGAGAACCTAAAATATTCAAGGTGCAAGGGATCCACCTTGGATGCTGCAAATAAACACAACGTACAGAAGTACTGTTACTAGTCTTGTGCAAAACAAATCCCCCAATTGATATGATCTACATTGAATGTGAATAAAAATGCATTGGGTAAGACTGGATTGATAAGCATTTCTCAGCATTGAATGTTACGATGACAATGTCCAAAAAAATGGAGACAGAGAGAGAGAGAGCAGAAAAAGTGAGAAAATGAATGAACAGCACTTCCCCATAACATATATATGGATATATAGTGCCTATACATATTAGCAACAGTGTCCTCACAACTTAATTGAATATACGGTAAGGTTATAACAAGTAAATTCAAGACAAGTGGTATGCATTTGCAAAGGAAGATATTAGACTTGGGGCAGTTGGAAAGGGCCTAGATTATGTGGTCCAGCAGAGTAGAAGTTGCTATTCATTTGGTCCACAAACAGAAGAGAGCAAGGAAGGGAACGTCAAAGTAAAAAGACATAACGACGAGAGTAAGATAAAACATATTTGCAGAAAAACTGAAGATGAAGCTAAGGTACAAAATATCTCAGCCCGAAAAATGTACAAGTTTTAATATGTACAACTTATTTTCTGAAACATGGCCCCCCTCCCCCCACCCAAAAAAAAAAAGATCGTTTGAGATGGAAGCGTATGCAGGTCAAAAAGGAAAATTTATTAAGGCTTCCTTCTTCAAGCCCACCTTCTAATCACTTTTCACAAGTAAAACAAAGGACAGGGAAAGAAAGGATCGCAAAAGTTGATCCTTTCCTTCTCTCCTTCCAAATGAACTATTGGTTCTCGTTCAAAAGATTAAAGCAGTGAAGCAAGATAGAACTGAAAACACCCTTTCCAGTCTCAGCTGCTGTGATCAGATGGTGGAGTAGGTAGTTCCAGGCTGGGGGCTTTAGAAATTAGAATTACAATCGACATGTACCAAAACCAATGATTAGCTAGTGAGAGATTGTTGCTTACATGAGAACTAACAACATCCAAACAAAAGTTTTCCATTTTCTTCCTCCCCTTGGCACAAGTTACCGGGGGTTTGGAAATGGAAGACAGATTGCATAGATTTAGTCGTGGACAGAGTAAGCGAGGCTTTTGATTATCTTTCAATTTCTAGACAAATCTCCTTACACAAGATAAGAAATTTCTTTCCCGAGGATTGGGAGAAGCCAGACTCATTGCCAGCACATGACGACTTGCCCCAGAAATTTAATTGGAAAAGCCCTGAAACTTATTTAAAAAGAATAAAAAGAAAACAAAGCAAATAACTATCATTGATCAACGACTCAATTAAGCTACTGAACAACGTCCACAATATCTCCCACCAACTTGGCACCACAATTTCAAATACTAATAATTGAATTACGTACACAGGTGATGCCATTCATATCATCTAAGTAACTTATCCTCTCATTTTGTAAATAAATGAAGTACATTATGAGTACAGTGAACTTGCCAAAAGCCCATCAAAGTCAGAAAACCCAACAGGAGATCTGTGATTAGAATATTTGAGACTATTATGTCAACACCATTGGAACTTGATCAATTCCGGAGAAGGACACATTAGACCAACTAATTCTCAGTGGGAGTGTGAAGCATTATGTTAACAAGCATGCAGTACAAATCAGAGGCAAAGGCAGAAAAAGAGTTGAAAATTCTTATGTCAGCCATTCAAATCCACTTGTAGGTGGACGCAGGGTCTCATCATTTTTCACATGCCTGGATCAAAGGTTAAAAACTCCAATTAATTTGTTACTCGTAGAAGTCATGGATCCAAAACACGACTTCAACAAAATTGAAAATCACGTGTAGTTTAGAAATAAGATCCCAAACCACTCAAACTTGGAAAGGAGGAGGAACTCACCTCTACCTGACTTATAGTAACTCTAACAACCAATCAAAGGATCCAACTATGTATGTTGGCATCACATTCAATAAATCCTTGCTTCTATACCATGCAATTCAAAATTCCCTTGTTGCTTCCACAACATTGGCAAAAAACTACAACTTAATATGAAATATGTGATTAGTAATCGCATAAGCTTTGTAAGGCAAAAATATATCATAGATCATATACCATTTACTGTATGATGCAATCTATAACTTGTAGTTCAATTGAACCCATAGTATTGTCTATATCATTAAGCTCGACCATATTAAACTGCTTAGTTATAATGGCTAGTTATAAATAGTAATACCAAGTATACACCAAATTGTACATTATATACTTTCCACAACATTCCAATGCAATCAAGGGTACAGAATTATTTCAACCTAGAAATACTCTCAACAATAAATATTTATCAACAAGCAAAATCATATAAACAAATTAAATGTTGAAGAAAGCATGCATGAACGCCAACTGACATACCAGGATTTGGGAAAAATCTTCTACGATCATTAGGACAAGCTACAAAAAGGGTATTCTGCGGATTGAAAATTGCTTGACATACCAAGACAAACCACTCTCGCAACACACCAGGGCCCGTCGCTTCCTCATTTTTAAACTCCATAAATAGACCACCACGCAATCCCTCGGGGTCTGCATGTGCAATGTACTCAAATGATTCTGCCAACAATTGTGACCTGTCAATGAGCATCTCATGAAGCTCCTCATAGTCATCCTTCACTTCAGGAAGCATCATCAATGCCAAATGCCTCCTAGATTCAAAATCTGTCACATCCTTTTGCTCAAGAAGCCATCTATGATCATCACTCCGCTTAGCATATTTAATAATTAGATAACATACAGAAATCTTCCTATGCCTCAATTTCATCCAAAATTGGTCCTCAGCACCACGATAAAGTTTAGAGGTGCTATTCAACTCCTTCAAAATATCAAGATACTGGCACCATCCTAGACGAAGATGTTCACCTTCCCTCTTCTCTTCCGCAGCCAAGCATTCTTCCATTTTCTGAAGACATTGTTCCATGTTTCCTACTAAATCAGCAAAAATACCATGAAGAGCCTTAATCTCTTCACCATAACAGGAAAGGTTACAATCAGCACAAAATGGCATTGAGATTGAACCCCCTAAACCCACCTTCTCCATGATTGCAGCACGTAGGGGGAGTAAGAAAGCCGTGAAGTCATTGACATCACTTGAGGATGGCCCCAAGCTTGTGGGCGATGTCATACTTGATACCAGATCATTAGACAACCTAGCTGCAAGCTCTCTAACAAACGGGAAAATCTCTTGAACTCCAATTGACGTCTTATTACTATCACTGATTTTGGAACTACCAACGCCAATATATTCCATCATTGACCCAAGACTACTTCTACACAAGGAATACAAAGGATCATCATGAGCAGCTCTACCGAGCAACTTGCAAAATTCTAACACTATAGGTGCACACATCGAGTGTATAGCTTTCGGCAACAAAATACTACTCGAATTAACAAATTCCCGAATTGATTCATCAGCACACTCCTTGTTACCTTTATGGGGCGACATATAGAGCATAACCAAAGCCGCAGGCGCACGTGAAGATAAAAATATCTGCAGATACCCAGCAGCTTCTCCGCTGTCGGTTTTCGGGGTCCTGGTCAAGAACTCCACTAGACCCGACTTGACAAAGCTCGAAGACGGCGTAACGTCGCCCTTGCATAGCCGGTAAATTAACGAAATCATGTCGTCGATCACCTGCCAAGCTTTGGGGTAACGGGTGCTCCGCATGCGAGCCACCAATTGAAGTCCGGCATCGTTCTGAATCGAGCATTCGGCTAAAGACTGCTCCAACTGAAGCTGCTTCCCGCGGTAAATCAACCTCTGCTCGATCGCCGGTATTCCGGTAATCTCCTGAATCCGTTCGTGGATCGATTCGACTGTATCTTCGGAGTTTGCATTTAGAACTAGGGTATTACCTCCAGACATCATTCTGACGAAGAATTGCAGTCTGGAGGGTGAATGAAACGGCTGGATGCGAGTCGAGGAAGAACAAGATGCCCATCGGGTATCGGAGATCGTAGGCTCAATCTGAGATTCTTGTTGCTGCCGATGCTGTTGCTGTTGGTTGTGGTGAGGCGGCGTGATCGGATTGGTTGAGATGGAGTTGATGGCGTTGGGTTCAATCTTCCTCATCCTGACGGAGACTAAATTCGATGAGAAGTCGTCGTCGTCGTCGTCGGTAGGCCCATAATCGTCCAATTTGCGCTTGGAAGAGATGGTATCGAGGCGTTGATGAACGCAATCGATTGAGGTCTCCACGAGATGCATTGAAGGGCGGCCTCGCGAGGGGGGTTACGGCAGGCGTGAGTCCATCGAATCGAAAACCCCCAAAAGCAAAACGAAGTACAGAACTGTGAGAGTTTTAGGGGAAGAAGTGAAGAGAATGGAGAGAGAGAGAGAGAGAGAGAAGGGGGGCCTTCTAAAAACCTAGTTCGAATATATGAAGCTCATGTGGTCGTGTGCGTCAAACGACATCTTACGAACCTCAAAAAAAAAAAAAAAAAAAAAAAAAAGTCCTCTTTTGGCAACTGGCTTATGGCTTTTTACTTTTGATTTTTAAAACTTATTTTTTAGTTTAAAAGCTTTTAACTTTTTTTTACTTTTTATATATTTTTTTTATATTTTTTAAAAATATCATAATTTTTATTTTATATATTTATTTTTTATAAAAATTATATTTTTAAAATCTAAATATCAAAATTTATCAAACAAAAGTTATAATAATTTTAAAAATATCTAAAAATAAATTTTTAAAAATAATAACAACTTTAATTAAAAAAATTGTCTTTAACTTAAAGTAACTTTAAGTTTTAAGCTTAAAAGCTACACATATTTTAATTAAATAAATTTTTTAATTTTTTAACTTAAAATTGTTTGAAATCAAAAAAATCGATTTAAAACCGGTTCCAAATATAGGCTCTGTTTGGGTGGTTTGCTTATTTATTTATTAATAAATAGGCCAAAT